>JAAAKG020173156.1:38215-53190 GCA_010014905.2 Druon quercuslanigerum
GATATGTGACTCTCGGTTGAAACTAATCGCCCCCCCCCCCCCCCCCCCCTCATTCATCGAAGTTTTGTGGAACTGTTGTTGTAACTAGACTCTCCAACCTTGTCGATTTGAGAGATTCTTTGAGTCAATTATTAGGAGATGAAACTATAGGGCACCACAACTGCGATTTACAACGGCCACTCTTCCATCCTTCCATGCCGAAAAACACACGTTTTAGAGCAATACTTGCCCTAAAGAACTTCGTCAGTAGAGAGAGGACAAATTCCAGGCCTTTTTGTAAAAGCGCTTGGTAGATGCCATCCTCACCTGGTGATTTAAAGGGACGGAGTACCATACAGTCCATTCTACCTTTTTAATGTCTACAACTTTTGAGGCCAAAATTCCAATCGGCCCTCCTCAACTTTTGGCCCCACTCTTTCTTCTCTAGGTCGGTTTGGATTCGCTGAAAATCCAAGAAGTGGACTTCCGTCAGGCGGCTCAGCGTTGCTTCTTTGTCTTCAGCAAACTAGGCATTTTCAAGCCTTATCAGCCCGAGGGGATCTTCCGGGTTTTTTGCTAGGGTCTTGTAGAGTTTTGCTGTTTACGAAATATCTTTTGATTCCTCACAGAAGCTCTTCCAGTCTTCCTGCTTATGCTTCCTTATACATTTATTGTATTAACACCGGGCCGTCTTATAGATGTTTCAGTCTGAAGGCATTTCCGTTATTTTTTCTCTATTGCATAACGCTCTTGTCTTTTTGCGGAGTTTCTCGAGGTGCATATTCCACCATTCTGCTCCTTTCCTAGACCTCATTGTGTTTTCAGGAAAATTGGTTTCTTACGACTTAGTCTGAGTTCTTCGCATAAATTCCGCGGGGTGCTGTAACTCATCAATGCTGCCATAGTTTGTGGGACATTCCACTAGCCTTCCTCTGAGTTCCTCTTTCTTTGAGTGAGAAAGTGTATTTTTTAGGGATTCAGATTTTTGAAATCACTAGATTTCCTAGGTTTATCTAAAACAAGATATATTTGTGTTCCGAGAGAGACTCCGCATCATAGACTCTCCAGCCCACTAGCCTGCTCCGCAGCTGCTCCAAACATAGAGTCAGATCGAGAACCTCACTCCTGTTTTTAACCTACCATGTGGGAGTATAACCTTGATTTAGAATCTCCATGTCAGTGGCCGTTACGTACTCGATTAAATATTTTCCGATGTCATCTATATTTGCGCGCCCCCAGACCGTATGGTAAGAGTTCGCATCACAAACCAAGAGTATAGGAAATCTGTTCTCTTGGCAGTGCTAAGCCAATTACAACCTATAGAGTTTTACCTGAATAACACTGAGATCCCTAGAGCAGGTCTTAGGCACCAAAATCGCGTAAATATCCTTGACAGCTATGCATGCCCTTTGCGTTTTTTGAGTTGCACCTTATAAATGGTACCACACCCTTATAAGCCGCTAATCCTTTCCGTGTATAACCAGGGTTCTTGGATTAGGGCGAGCCCTGTCTTCATCGCTGATATACGTTTGGCTAGAACTGCCGAGGCTACTTTGCTCAGGTGCAAATTAATCTGCATCATAAAGATTCTTGCCTCAGCCATTAAAAGGCAAAGTCGGGGCATCCTCAGATGCTTTTGGTCTCCCTGAGGATCCCAGTTGAGTCAGCCTAAAGAAAAACTCTACCTTCCCCCAAATATGGTCGGTAGTGCATAACCGCAAGAGCTCTGATGGCTGATTCAGGAAGACCGATCACAAGAATCCAGCCACTTCCCTTCTGCCTGAATCCCTGCCTGTCAGTATATTTTTTCCAAAAATCCGCCTTCTGAGTCGGGCTTTAGAAGCTCACGCAACTCAGAACAGGGGCCAGACTCCCGGGTTTAAAGTTAACCAGGAGGGTCACTATCCATTCTCTTGACCAGATATCCGAGGCCTCGACCACAGTGGCCCCCAACCTGATGACGATGTCGTTGAATCTGGGGGCGCGCCCCTCTCGGGGTAACGCGTCAATCTCCTCAGAGATTTCCTCCCTCAACCTATCTAGATCATTAAGGGATAAACAGGTTTCAAAATAACCCGACGCAACGAAAACTCTTACCAGGGCGTTGTTTTTTATCTGTGCGAAAGTAAGGCCCTGTGTATCCAAAGCTTTATGCCGTTCCAGCTGCCTACTTGTGGGAGTTTTCATTGGAGCCGCTTTTACGATACCTTTGCTGCTGCGAATTGTAACAGCATATATTTGTGGAAATTATATACAATTGCAGGGACAATCTCGATTGCAATGCACGAGGTACACGATGAGAATGAGCTCATTGAAGCAAAAGGACCTTTAATAAAAGAGAAGTCACAATAACTAAATTGCGAATGTGGCGAATATACAAAGAGCAAGCGTGTAGCGCGAAGCACGAGACAACTGTATTATCGAGCTCGAAGTGTCAGATCTAACAGTCTCGCGTCCTAGGCGCGCTCAAACTAGCGAGAGTAGTTTTAACACCAATGCATTGCATGCATTTTAATTATATGAATTTAGTGAAATAATATACATTTTTCAGGGTAGCTATAAATAAAACTTAATTTAGAAAAGGAAACAAAAATTCCTTGTTTGTCGTTTCATTTTGAACAATGAGTAGAGAAGATAAATTTACAAAACAAATTGATTGGTTACAGTTTCAGTCTAAAGATGTTTTGACTTAAAAATCAATAACGAGATACCTGTAGGAATCCCACAGCCAAATCACTGATCATTTCTGTGATTTATGTGCAAATCAACGATAACCTCTAAGTGGAATTCCAAGCATAACCCCTCGTGGAATTGCATGATAAAGCTTTAAACAGTTGAAAACCATGTTTATATATACATTGACAGTTACACTTACAATAAAACCTCCTTATATAGCAACATACGATTGGGTATTGAGAAAGAAATTTAATTCTCTGTTACTTTTTGCAGAATTAACTTCACAGTTTGACTGTTTGCCCAATGGCGAACCTATTCCTAACGTTCCACGTAGCAGGCCTTCTACTTCTGCTGTTCAAAGACATTCTTCTGAAAAGAAACTTCCAACTGCCAGAAAAAATTCTACTGCAAAGTCCCCTCCTGCCAATCCTGCTCTTCGTGACAGATCCAGGACTCCTCGAGCAAGAAATCGTTCTTCTCTCATACTAGGTTATCCACTTGAAGAACTTAAATTTGTCCGCCTTATTCTTAAGAAGAATCCGGATCGGATATACGAACTTCAAAGATATACTTTTCCTCCCGACAATCCACTTCACTTAAAAAACAAAGATAATGTATTTACACCTATGCCAACTGAAGAAAAAATCGTGTTGTCAACGCCCAACGGAGATGTTTGTGCAATATTTGAAAAACAGAACAAACGTGTTTTTTTTCGTGGAATATATACATTTTTTCTTCTTTCGTCAAGGCGGGCAAAAATAAACGTACACAGCGGCGTGGTTCAGGGACTAACCACAGAGGAAATCAAAGAATGTCCTGTAGGCACATATAATGCAATTAAAAAGAGTTTTGCAATGGTGCATGAATCGTAATTCTTCACTTCGTAAACTCGATTTAAAAAATCTTTTCAAGGTAGCCGATGGATCATGTGATATGATGCGATTTGAAATAAGTTTGATTTCAATATTTTTATTAACGTTAAATTTACTTGCTAACCTTTTGATTGATACAATTATTCAGTTTATAATACGTAATTCTAACGTCTCTTACTTTAAAAAGTTTAAATTCGAAATGTTCCTTTTTAAGCATAAACTTTGAATTTACTAAATTTTGAAACGAATTTTTGCTGACTTTAACCATACAAAATTAAAATCGTTAAAAGTCATTTACAAAAATCGTTTTAAGCGTATCAACTGATAATATAAAGTGATTCATGATTTTTAAAATTAAAGGGGGCTAAATCTGGTCAATAATCAAACTTTTTTATTTAATATGAACTGTGCAAGTTTTTCTGACCACTACTCAAAATTTACTAAAGCACTGATAGGTCCTTCAAATCATAATATTATAAATAAACTGCTTTCTTCTTAATATATTTATCAATATTTGATTGTTTTGCTAAAATGAGCCATTTTAATAAAATAAGGAAATCCATAAAACATTATAACTGTAAATTTTGATTTAAGTGCCTTTTTCCAATCCGTTATGTTTTCCTCGATGTACACGACTTGCATTAAGCTTATCATAATTTGTCTCGGGCTTAGCGTTTGACCGATGTCTGCTCTGAATGCGAAATTTGTATTAATATGTTGAATTCTATTATATTATATAGATGTGTCATTATTACTATACATAAGAAAGAAACTTCTTATTTATACACTTAAAATTATTAAAAAATTACATTTTTTATCATTATATTATTCTAGTTATCATATGAAAAGTATAAGATCAATTTTCTTTTACGTAACTAAGAAATTTTTTGCCTTTTTCATATATGCGTCTTATCAGAAAGTAGTTTTACAGTATTTAACAGGTCAAGTATCCTTTTTGCGCAAAGGAAGATATGAAGCTGTTTATAAAGAAAAAGAGCAATATCCATAATGTCAACATGAGAAATACGAGATCAAAAATCCACCAAAAAGTTCTTAGGAGTTCTTAGAATAGAAGCAATAATACTTCAGTAGACTTGAGTAAAACTCGCGAGCGCTATTTGTTTCATTTTGGAATACGGAATTCGGCTACGGGTCAGAACAAGATCACCTGTAGATAAACGTAACGGACATTGTCGCAGATTATAATAACGGGTTTGCTTTTAGAAGGATTCATCTAAGTTTTTTTATGATCCAATCTTTTATTATTTGTGATTTCAGCATTTGCTCATTCCACAATTCTGGAGCCTGCTAACCTATTTAAGATTCACTTTTCTCTTGTCTACGTAGTTAATTTATTGGGTTAGTTTCGCGCCCTAAATTCAGGAATGCGGGAGTGGTTTTCAGAGAAGAGTGGTTTGCCGAATTATATACGAAACGAAACTGGGATAGATGTTTATCGTAGGTAGGATGATCTTTATCACGAAAGGACACCATCATCGTTTTCAGTACCCTAGTAACGCGGTTTACTGGGTTGGCCGTAGGATGGTGAGGTGGCGTTATTGTATGAAAGATGTAAAATTATTAAGCCAGGGTTCCACCTTCCAAGTCTGACGAACTTCGCACATTATCACGTGACTAACTATATTATGATAGCAACCGGGCTAGAATGAGTTGTTAACGATTGTCATGTAAGTTTTTTAAGTACTCAAATGACTAGCTTGGGCTCGCCGCGGGCTCCTTCTGAAATCGACTCTCGTTCCTCATCACGAGGGACGAAGTTCCATTTACTTAAATCGTAAACTAACGTTAAAATGACGGGATCAGGTCCATAATGGTATAATTTATAGTTATTGTTATATTTAATGTTATTGGGTGGGGTTGGCTAGTAAATCAATTACTTCTATATCAGATGTTGTTAAATTTTCTTTTGTACCCTCATGCATTTTAGATAGGGCATCGGGGATATGGGGCATGGGTCATTTGCGGTGTAGTATTTTAAAAACGTATTCGGGTAGCGTTAGGGCCCATCCAGCTAAACTGTACATAGGGTTTCTTAAATTAAGCGACCTGCGAAGGCTGCTATGATCCTTTATCACCGTAAAGTAATATCCTTCAAGATTTTATCCAGGTATATTTGTAAGCTTCTTTCGTTCACAAAATATCCCAGATATTTGACTTAAGACGTGAACAATTTACATAAATTGGGGTTAATTTTAAGTCCTGTTTCTTTTAGTTTCCCAAACATCTTAGACAACCATTCCAAGTGTTCCTCGAAGGATTTTGTTGCAATTATTATATCGCCAAGATAAACGAAGCAATGTGGTTTTATTTAATGGACTATGAGACCAACCAGCAATCTCTAGAAAGTTGCGGGGGCATTAGTAAGCCCAAATGGCATTCTTTTAAACTCAAAAAGCCCACGACCTAGCACGGTAAAGACATCTTTCTCGCGACTTTCCTGTTGTAGAGGAATTTGAAAAAAATCTTTAACTTACTCAATGTTTTAGATGTATCTAGGCTCACGCAATTTGTCTCCGATTCCATTCATTATATGCAGCGAATATGCATCCTTTTTTTGTAACGTTATTGGACCTTGTAAAGTCCAAACAAAATCTATATAAGGAATCCTACTTTCTCAGCGTTACGATTGGACTTGACAAATCGCTTTTTGAGGATTCGATCATCTGTCAACATTTGGTCTACAATCGTGATTATCGCTTCCATACCTTTAGACGAAGCTAAGTAATAACGCTTGTTATATGCAGCATGTCCACCTACGTCTATTACGTGTTTTGTCAAGTTCGTTAAACCAGGCTTATCGGGGATTTCTGGTACTTCGTTTTTCAAAAAGTGTTTGATTTTTTCTGCCTCCCGTGAAGTTAATTTGTTTAACCCAGATAATCTGTCCCTAGTTCACTCCTACAATTCAAACCCGTAGTTTGTATTAAAATCTCCTTTGAAAAACCATTTACGTTCTACGATATATAACTGCAGTCCGATAAATTCATGAAATCTAAGACAAGTGCAAATGGAACTAGTACTGACTTCATAACGCACATCGGCAATAATCTTGACATTTTTTTAATTCCACTGGTGTCAAAACTTCTTTCGAAGCCCCCTGAAATCATCTATCATGGCTTTTATTGGGTCAGTCAGTAAGGTAGGTACATATTGAATGTCAGAAATGCTTAATGCTGTGACAGGGAGAGGGTTATCGGTAGTGGTAACAATAGTAGTATCGCTAACGGGATAAGTATTTTCTCCAGGGTGACCAATAGTCTAAGGATTAATAACTCTACTTAAATTTATTACGGGGTTGGCCTGGGAATCAGTAAAAGGGCCATACTTGGTTTTCACTATATGATCGCTAACAGAATTAGATTGGAACTCGGCGAAAGTATAGAAATTTGGGGTTTTAGCGGACCGATGGTTGAATCAGCTGAAGCAAGGCTTAGAAATGGATTACCCGGCTTGAAGTGGAGATCTGCGACTTTATGCTCTCTTCTTAAAGCCTTGAGAGGAGCTAATGAGTTTAAATCTGTTGAAAAATAGCTTTTTGAGGACTCCTTAAGTAAGGCAGGAGTCGCTTCAGTCCTCTTCAATGACTTCCTTCTCCGTTTTCTAAACATTTGGGACAAGGTGGTCGAGTCACATCCTTCCTACCAAAAGTAAAGCAGAAGATCTTATTGTCGTTGCAATTTTGTTTACAATGACTCTCTTGGTCACAGTCACAACAAAGCAGGGGTGATGCAAGGATATAATTTTATCTTTTTTGGATGCAACGGGAAAAAAATTGATTTGTAGGTAAGGATTTTTTGTATTGTTTTTAGTGTTTTGCACGTTCACTTTTTTATTATTAGGTTTAGGATTGGGCTTTGATGTGGGGTTAGTATTGCGGTTTCGATTGGGTACAGGATTACGGTTAATTTGCGGATTAGAGATTTTCGGGGGGTTTGATCTCCTTTGCTAGAAATAATTCCTCTAACGGATCTTCCCATGTGTAATCTGGTTCCTCTTCTCGTAAGCCTATTGTCTCTCTAAGCCTAAATTGTTGTCTGTAGTTGGGCTTATCTTGCTCAAGCAAGATCTGGTAAGAACGAACACTCTGGTTGAGCTGGTGGTCTGAAATTTCTAGCAACTCTACGCCCTTTTTTCTGCTGCCACCGCTACATGTTCAAAGTGGGTATAATTTTTAATGGTGGACCTTTGAATTGCCAGGTGATAAAATGAAAGTAAGTTACGATGTGCATAAGTCATTTCATCATATTCTGTCAACCTATATGACAACCGATCGAACATAGCCAGCATACATGTTAAATAGTTGGCGACAGGCTCATTCTCTCATTGTGTACGCCTGTGAATTTCTTGCGTTAATTCAAACTGGAAGCCGGAATGTATTCCGAACAATATTAAGCTTGCCCAGAGCCAAGGCAGTCCTCCGAATATAATTCTGCTCCTGGGTAAGACATCTAAGGTGATTTTCTGCAATGAGCACTTCAAATTAGGGAATACTCTAGTCCGAAGCTGTCTCGATGGGGTTACGAAACGAAAAAAAAGCGAGCCAGAGCGTCGCTTTGGGATATCTACTTCGATCAACGATAGGCTGCGCGCACTACGTTTACTTCTAATGCGCATTGTCTCAATTGCGGACTGACGGCATGGAGGAAGTATCATATCATTTGGTGGGAGCTACAATAATTCGGTATCCCTTAAATTAGTTTTAATTAAATATTTCATAGTTGTTGAGATATTCGATCGTCATCTTTTTTCTCCTGAGCTACAGAAGTCCCATCCTAACGGATGAAATTCACAAGCGAAAACTTCTCGATAACAGGCAAAACTGGATTCCACACTAGTTGGATTAGTTTCGTAAATGTTCCTGAAGCTATCCTAGAGCAATCCAGGAACTCGGAGGCATACCAGTGTTAAATCTCCTCCCCGAGTTTCGACCATATTTTAATGTTGGCTACCTTTGATAGAAAAGGCGCGAGAATTTGAATGACATTGTCGCAGTATGAGTATAATGGCGAGCTGGCCGATCGTCCTGATGTTCTTTTATCATTGATATCCTCGAAGATGTGTGTCTATTACGCCATAACTCCGACAGAATTACATAAAAAAGGACATTGCTAATCAGCCATAAATATACTCTAACCAAACCTAAATCAGTCCTGGAGTACCGTATCACCCCTGAGTTCAAATCATAAAATTACCAGATTTTGCTTCTGGTTAGAGATATGCTATGGTGTGTTGTCAAATAAACTGCAACGTCACAAACTGCATGGGACAAAACTTTGTTTTTTAATAACTTTGCCACATTTTTCTCTACCATAATTTTCACAAATATTTGTTTATAAGGGACGCTTTCCGCGAAATCCAATCGCATTTCCTTCTACCCCTTAAAATCATTCGAATTCTGGTGAAGGCATCGGTACTTTGTGAGATCTAATTAAATTTCATGAAATTCTTCAAAATCTATTTAAATATAAGTTTTTCTTAAAAGTCGTAGCAAAATTTTTTTTCTTGAAACTGATTCTTATTATATGTAAATATTTTAAAGGTATAAAGTTGTTCTTTGTAGTAAGAGGTAAAGAATATTGTATATACTATGTGAGCTACTGAAGCAGTAGAATATTAATATGTTACGTTATGATTAAAAAAAAGTATCATTAAATTAATCAGTTTCCTTTATAATTAGAAAATATTAATATTGTTTAAACCTTATCCTTAGTAGTTATGCTCCATGCACTTGTTACAGATAATAAAACAAGTTTTCTGATTACAGACAGCTATGATTAATTTAATAAAATGTTATTATTTTCGAAAGATGACGCCAGCTCTCTTTCCATTTTTTCGCTCTTAATTCGGTTATCAATTAGGCGCAAAAATTTATCTTTATGGCGCACATGAGCGCATTTAAAGATCTTCAAGGTCATGTGATTTTAAATTTGATTCTTCAAATTTCGGCGGGGGGGAGGGTGTACAATTTGAAGACGAATGAATCCAGGTCGGCAACTTTATATTGCATATCACTATTGAAGACTTAATACCTGCATTACACTCTGCTCCCCTCTCCACCAAGTTGATATCTTTTTTAATTAGCTAGCGCAAAATTGTTCAGTGGTGGCGCATTCGACCGCATTTAAAGTTATGAGATATAGCTATGATGAAATAAAAAAATGTTATCATTTTATAAAAATAAATCCAGCTCCGCTCCCCCTTAAATTTTGATTGCTGATAATTCGGTTATAAATGTGGCAGAAAGTTTTTTATTTATGGCGCATACGAGCGAATTTGAAAATCTAGAAATTCAAGTGATTTCAACTTTAATTTTTCAAATGGCGGGATAGCGTGACGCCTCCCCCCCCTCTCCCATAACACCTTGTATAACTCCTACAGTTTTGTGGCGCAACATTTTTTTTCATCGGTGGCGCATTTAAGCATATCTGGGGCGCAATTCAGTGGGATAAAGAAAACCAGAAAATAGAATGTGTTCCATAAAACTTATTAGCACTTGTCCATTACATCAAGGTTCAAAATATTTTTAAATACAAAATAATTATTTCAATCATTAATTTTTTAAAATTTTCTGTGTCGTTCAATATTTGAACCCATTTTTTAAGGAATTAATCTAAATTTTTTCTGCTTTATAGAAGTATTCGACAACGTTATATGCTTTAAAAGAACTAGAGGCTTCATATTGTCGATTTGAACAACAATCTATTTAATCTCTTAATTAAGCAGACTTTTAAAAAACTGCTTCAGTGTGATAATTAATCTAATTACACTAAAGTAATGCAAATATTTCTTTAAGACTCAACGTAATATTATTCAGGAAATAAGATAATAATAAAAATAGATTTACGGTTTTTATAATCAAGTGCCTCGTTGCCCCAAAATTTGACATAAGTAGTTATTTAAATTTCATATATTTAGCTGTTTGTATTCTCCAACAAATAAGATAAAAAATTAAATCAGTTATAATTTTTTCAGAGGCAGAAATTATTGGTTTCCCTAAATTAAGTAGTAGAAAATTTAAATAGTCATATTTCTAGAAAAATGTTTCAGAAACTCTTATTTGTTATTGTTTACTAACAAAAATTATAAAACAATTAAAAAAGTGGTATTGTTCCTTAAAAAAAATTATTTTTCCTACGAAATCATGCTGCAAATAAATTAACCGTAATACTCTAATATAAATTCAAAAACAATCAGTAAATTCAAATAATTCTAATAATTAAATATGTATTTAAAATTTTTTAATTTACTTATAATATTTGCTGTTAGCAAAATAAAATATTTTATTCTTATAATTTGTTGTGATTCTCAATCACCTACATGACTGTTAAATATACAAACTTTAATTTTTCAATGATAAAAATGTTTATAGTGACTTATTAACCGACAGTATTTAGTAATGTTCCAATCTAAATATTATTCTCATACAAATTTTTAGCATTTTCAGTTAAGAGAAAATCTATTTCTGTGGTTGAGCATTGCAAAAAAATATGACAATTTTAGCGTCTACAGATTCAAGTAGGGCTTATAGATTTTCATGTTTGGAGAAATTTACCCACCAAATTTATGCAAAATGTTATTTTATTTTTTATACATAATATTTGTATGTAATTTGTTTTTGAAAAAGTTGAATTTTCAACCAGAAAATATGAGTTATTAGCAGAAAAATCATTTTTCAGCAAAATATTCAAACCTTCAAACAAAGAAATGAATTGTCAACTAAAATATGAACGTTGCGTAACGAAAAATAATTTCTTGTTAGTGGAAGCTTCTAATGTGTCCCCTAAGGGTTTACAATTTTCATTCACCCTCTCCCTATTCCTTAACACACCTCCCACACCCTTTTTGGTGGTGGGAGGGGGACCTACAGCTTAAAGTGGGTTCCAAACCACCAGAACCTCGGTAAAGGTACATAGAAAAATTTCCAGAGGTACCGGCTCAGGGATCGAACCCCGGACCTCTAAAGTGAAGTCCGAGCGTCTAACCACTGAGCCACCGAGGCTCTTTTAAAAAAAAAATAATAATTTCTTAAAAAAGTGATTTTACAAACATTTAAAAAGAAAGTTGAATCCTTAAACAGAATGTTAACTTTCTAACCAAGAAAGCTTAAATTTAATTTAAAATTTAAACACAAATTTAAAAAAGAACTACATTTTTACCCGAAAAAGATTTTGTTTTGACTTTTCAACATCAAAATATATGTATTTGAATTAATAAAAGGGCAATAATTATTGTAGACACTATATAAATTTTTCAGATAAAAAAACACTTTTCTTAAAACTTATCAATGATTACCTAAATGACGACATAAATTTTAATCAAATGTGTAGGTAGTTTCGTTCTTCAACTGACTCTTATCAAATATAAATATTTTAGAGGGTCGAGTTTACGGACTATTATCAAACAAACAAAATCTATCTTACTCATTTTCAACTTAATCAGCAAACAAATTTATAAATTGCTGTTCAATTTAGTAACATATTTTTTTTAAACTAAACTAAAAACTTTTCCTCATTCTGGGAAAATGCGTACGATTATAAAATTATCTCGTTATATGTTTGTTTGTTTAATTAAAATTAATAATTATTAGTGCTGTGCTGAATCTCTGACTTCCAATTTTCCACATGCGAGGAAGTTTTTAAAAATTAAACTCTTTGGCGAATTGTTTATTTTCTCTGTTTTTCCATTATTTATCATTCTTTGATTTTTATTTTAATTAAAACAATTCTTCTATTCCATTTTCGTTTGAAAATGGATATTTTTTGTTTGAAATGTAAATATTTGGTTAAAAATTTGTTTTATTTGTATTTGATAATGCAAATATTTTGTTGAATAATAATGAATTTTTAACTTTGACTTTAATTTATTTGTCTACATAGTCTAAAATGGTAACAAATTTATCGTGTTGGTTAAAAATAAAACTACTTTGTTCAAAATTGAAATCTTTGTTTATAAATAAAGAATTATGATTTTAGTTGAAAATTCATTAGTTTGGTTGAAAATTTAGCTGCTTATTAAAAAGTGGGTCTTCTCTTATTGAAAACTCAACTTTTTCGTTAAAAAATTATATATTTAATTTGAAAATTTTCTTTATGGCTAGAAAATTAATTTTTCTCTTTGAAAATTATTTGCCTCGTTGAAAAAGCCTTTTTTTGCTTAAAAATTCAAGTATTGCAATTAAACATTTATCATTTTAGTAATTGTTTCAACTTTTTGGTTGGAAACAAAAATATTTGGTTAAAGGTTAAATTAAATTTGTTTACAAAATAAATCTGTTTTTTTTGTGTAAGAATAATTTTTTTATCTAAAAATTTACCTATTTCATTTTTGGTTTAAAAGTAATATTTTGTAGTTCAAAATTCAGCTATTTGTTTAAAAATTAATCTTTTTCAGATTAAAATTCAACTCTTTGATTGAGAATCAATTAATTTTTTTGAAAAATCGTGTTTATGGTATAAAATTAATCATTTTGGTTAGAAATTTATATATCTTTTTGATAGCCCAAACTTCTACGCGAAAAGTAAGAAATTTGAAGAGGTTCAATTTAATTTTTAATATAGTACTCAGATTATTTTAGCTAAATATCCACTAAATTTTAAGTATAAGTAGATACAATAAAAATGTGTTTAAATTTTTATTGAAGTTTATGTACTTTAGTGACAAATTCCAGAAATAATTAATTATATTTTTCGCATTATTTAATTATTTATTTAATCTATTGTGCTAATATGTTTAAGAATATCTTGTAATGTTATTTAAATTTCTATGAAATAAAAAGCGACCTTATTTTTAATGAACTCGCGAAAAATCATACTTGGAAAAAGCTTGAGATACCAGAAAAAGACCTGGCATTGTCTACAGTATAGAAGCTGTAATAATATTATATTATATTATAATAATGTTATATATTATAAAATATAATATATTTTTTTTTTATATTTACCGTTATATTCCGTAAAATCTAATTGAATTTTATAACAGCGATACGCTCCTGACTTGGTTTCGGTAATGAGAATAATCTTCGGGGTCGATTGATTGAGAAAGATATGAGTGCAGGTAGAAGGAGGTTCTGAGGTGTCTAACTCATGACATAGAAAGAGATAGCGAGAGAAAGCGGGATCTGGAAAATATCTGATTTTCGATTTTGACTCTTGCCCTGGACATAAACTGGCTTGCAGCGTTTCGTGCGTTTAGTAAAAAAAGGGGGACGGGATGAATGGAGTAAGTATGTCGGCCGAGACGGCTGGAATGCCAGCTGACCCGTTACCGTAGGAGAGAGAAGGGAAGCGGAGGCATAATTTAAACAAAGAGCGTTAGAATTAAGGTTTTCAGAGATTTTGGTTTATTCAGATTACATTAACTATGACCCATAAAAATATTTGTAGACGAACGTTGATGCACAAAGTGCATCAACCTCTAAAGAGTGATGTCGATGTTGCGTCGAGTCACCTTTGGCTGATAACCAGCTGTAGGTTTCAGGACGAAAGATATTGTTGTGTTTCATTATCGAAAGGGACAGCAATAGTTTTTACTCTGAACACAAGGATAGTTGCTGTAGCGTTTTTGTAAGGGTGCCGGTATTCAGCTTTTAAACAAATGACGTCCTAAGCCATGAGTCAGCCTTTTATAGCGGAAGCTGCTTGGGCGTAGCGTGGAAGTTGCCCGGAGAGGGCACAACATTGGTGGAGGAAGATGCGCGCGCCGAGCATCGCTGGCGCTCTTCTCGCGTTTCTCGCCTTTACTCGCCCTGTCGCCTTGCTGACGTCCCCCCTCTCTCTCCCTAAGTTTTAATATTTAGATGATACAATTTAAAGATAGTTGCCTACTGAATGAACAAACTTTGTCTGCAAGAGTGTTTTTAATCGTCAAGGCCATGGTGTAAGCGTTGGGCCCATTTCGCCGGCTTTCGGGTTGAATTCAAATGTCGCACATGCGATAAAAAATAGCGAACCAAAGGAGTTTTTACATCTCTGAATAATCGTGGGACTGCTGCTGCTAGAGATAAAGGTACAATAATTACTCAAAGATATTATTCTTGGTGGTTAGGAACCCACCTGCAGCTATAGGCCCCACTCTAAATACCAGTTACGTGTTGCAGCGGTGTGTAAAGAAAATAAGGGGGGAGTAAAATGACAACATAAAAATTAGGGGCTCATAAGAAACTTTAATTCCATTAAATTAAAACGCACAAAATTACAAAAATAGTGACATTAGCTTTAAATTGACAGGTGTAGTATAAAAACTCCTGAAAAAAAACAAGAATTCAACGACCAAATTTTGACGAAACCAAACAATCAAATAAAATAATATAAATAAAAAAATGTTTTAATTGCAATCTGAAAAAAAAATTTTGGTTAAAAACAAAAACTTCAAACAAAAATAAAAAAGAGGAAAGAAAAATGAGAAGGCAACCAACCACATCCCCTTCCT
>JAAAKG020173157.1:0-27129 GCA_010014905.2 Druon quercuslanigerum
TGGACTTTTTATCTGGGATGTCTTTCAAATAAGTTTTAAACAACTTTATTTGTTAAAACTATTTGAATTTATTTGAAGAATTTTTTCCCCTGTAAAGCGTGGAAAGTTAGTATTTTCTGGGATAAATGACACAATTAACAGATGTGAGAGTAATATCTTTTTCATGTAAGAATATTTAGCAATTTTGGAACAATTTTCACTGCAATATTTTTAAAAAAGATATTTAACAATTGTTTAAACAATTTTAATTTGTTTAAACAATTTTTTCCCATGTAAAGCGTGAAAAGTTAGTATTTTCTGGGATCAACTTTCTAGTAAAAAAGACAAACTATAAAAAATTACATAAATTTTCAACCGAACAGTTAACTCTTCATACAAAACAGATCAATTTAAAACTATAAATGGAATTGTGAAATTTTTATTAAAAACAATTATTTTTAATTGTAAAACAATAAATAGTAGAAAAGTTAACAAAAAACTTAAACCAAACAAGACGAATTTTTAAAAAATTACATAAATTTTCAATAAAAAAGTTAAATTCCAAAGAAATGTATTTTTTACTCAAATTATGAATCTTCGATCATGAATTGAATTTTTAAGAAAGTAGTTCAACTTTCAAAGAAAAATATAATAATTGATATAAAAAACTGAAATAAAAAACAATTCAATTTGACCAGCTTTAATGCATAAAATTTTATAACCAAACAGTTGCATTTTTAACAAAAAAAAAATTATTTTTTCCAGAAAATATGATTTTTTAACAAAGTGCACAAATTCCTAACTAAATAGTTAAATAGTTAAAATCCAAGAAGATTAACTTTCTAGAAAAAAAGACCAACTTTAACAAATTACATAAATTTTTGACCGAACAGTTAACTCTTCATACAAAACAGATCAATTTATTACTAAAAATGGAATAGTAAAATTTTCATTTAAAACAATTAATTTTCAATTGTAAAACAATAAATACTAAAAATGTTAACAAAAAACTTCAGCCAAACAAGGCGAATTTTCAACAAATTACATAAATTTTCAACAAAAAAGTTAATTTCCAAAGAAATGTACTTTTTACTCAAATTATGAATCTTCAATCATAAATTGAATTCTTAGAAAAGTAGCTCAACTTTAAAAGAAAAAAATTGATAATTGACGTAAAAAATTGAAATTCAAAATAATTGAATTTGACCAAAACAGAGGAATTATTATCAAAGTACTTGAATCCACTATCAAAACAGATTTATTTTGTAACAAAACAAGAGCATTTTTAACAGAAAAAATGATTTTCTACCAAGAAAAGTCGAATTTTCCACCAAAAGTAGAAATGTTTATCCAAAAAGTTGAATGTTCTGTCGATAAGAATAATTTTTTACAAAAAAGATGACTTTCCAACCAATCAGTTGAATTTACAAGCGAGAAGATTAATTTTCAACATACAGAAAAAAGAATTTTGTAGTACACTAGGGCAGACCAAGTTTTTGTTTTTGCAATTTTTGATACTTTCCCCCCCTCCCATCAATTTTTAAGAGTTCAAAAATTAAATATACACGTTTAAAAAAAAAATGATATTGAGAGGTCCTGAAAACTCCACAAACTTTAATACGTATTTTCCATATGAAATAAATTAGTCAAAGTAGACACCGCGCCTTCCCAACTTCACCATTCACCCCTCTTCCCATCATCTTCATCCTCTATCTCCCCTTCCCCACTTTCGCAGTTGACACTTCCTTTACCCTAATTTCCTTCCCCTCTCCTACTCAGCCACATTTATACTCAGTTCCCCTAATTTTACTCATTTCTCCTCACTTCCCCTACATTCCCTCTCCTCATTTACTCTAATTACCCCACTTAACCTTCCCTCATATCTCCTTCTTCACCTAATTCCCTTATTCTCATTACCGTTTGCTTCCTCTGCCTTTATTTTCCATTATTTTCAATACTTCCTCTTCCCTCATTTTCCCTTACTTCTCCTACATCGCTTCTACTCATTCCTTCTACTTCTATTCACTCTGTTCCTTAACTCCTTGTTTCTCCTACTCTCCCTACGATAAGTTTCTCCTACTTCCCCTCCTTGGAAAAAACTTTTACAATCCAAAACCACTTACGCTAGAATTTTTGAGTCGTAGACACCAAATATGAAATCAGCTTTTCCAAATTCAAAGTGGATGATCCAATATGGCGGAATACATTGTAAAAAAATATTTTAATTATCACGGAACCAGGTTTGGTGGATCAACATTGCCTGCTCTGGAGTTTCTGCTTGTTGATAATAAAATATATGGGCTCGGAATTCTAAATATAATTTTCGATTCACATTCAATGCATCATTTTGAAGAGAAATGTTGAGGGTAATCCTAATACCCATAATATTGATGATTTTGAATGAAATTCAACAAACTTTTTAAAGTAACAAACACATTTTACACTTCATGAGACCTGCAGAAACTCTAAATATCATTAAGAAAAAAAATTAGGAGAGGTAAGCATGAATATTTAAAAAATAATTTTCAATGCATTTTGGGACTATCCTATTGCACACACTATTCTTTACAATTTGGTACTTTTTCGTTCTTTGTTTTACACTCGGTGATTGTTAAGTTTAATAATAATTTGTTACAAAGACGTAGTTCAACAAAAATAAAGTCTGATTCCGATTACCAAGAATAGGTTATTGAGTTAATTCTAAAAACGCCGAGCTTATACTTCAATCGCAGGCTTCCGAAATCTTGTCCCAAAGCATTCATGAAACGATGATACATTAATCCAGATAGATTAAGATTCAAATAATAGGCAAAAAAAAATTAGCAAAAAGAATGTTTCATCAAAGGAATGGAAATTATTTTTCTTTAACTGCTGTTCCTAATGATAACTTTATCATTACCTTTACATGGAAAAATTATAAGATTTCTATCAATACCAGCAGATTAATTCTTCACTCTTTGATAAAAACATAACTAAAGTAAAAGTACTATTATATTGACTCCTATTAAATTTGAAAAATATAATAAAGCTGCTCAAATCAAGAGTGCTGAGCCAATTTCCCCCTTATTCGCAATGTTTCGATTGATTAATTGATGGAAATCAATTAATCATCATCCAAAACTCAAGACATGAGAAAACAAATATCTTTTGAAAGAGATTGTTTTTAATAATACGAAATTCAAATATTAAAATTTATAATATCATATATTAAGCAAGTAATAATTTTTCTAAGAAAATTTTTGATTTGCGTATTACTTAAAATGCGAGATACGTAACACATAATAGCTCTATTCAAAAATTTAACAATTTATTCTTTTCCTTGAAAAATTAGCTATTATTTTTCTTTTGTATTAGTTTTACGTATTATTTTTTCTAAATTATTAAAAAAATAAAAAATAAAATTTTTGTCTCGTAGAAGGAGGTTTGTAGTCATCCAAATTTTCAAGTATACTTTTTTGACATATGTCAGTATAATTGGACCCCAGGAGCTCAAGAATACATTTTTTTTAAATGCCTGTATGTTTGTGTAACTTTGATCATAAAATTTGAAAGAATTATAGCTCCGAATGCTATACAGGTCTGATAAGATTTTGAGCTAGATTGGCTGTTTATAATTAGATTTATTTTAGTTTATAAATAAAAAAGTTACCTTGTTTATACAAGAAAAACTATTTTGTTATTCAAAATACAGCAATTCTATATATAGCGTATTTGTTTGCGTCTTCAATTTTCAATCAATTTATCGTTGAATCTTTTATGGCTTACCAGTATCGATTTATGAAGTTTAAAAAAATGGTTTATTCTGTTTATATGAGAATTTTCATATTAGAAATACTAAAATACTGACATGATATGATAGTTCGCGTCTTCGAGACTCGTCGAATAACCTACTGACGAACCTTCTACACTGAAAAAACTGTTTGGATGGAAGAACAAAAATTTTGTTGGCTCAACAAAATAATTTTATAAAGTTAAAAAAAATTCTTTGTTGGGACCTTTTGTTGGAAAACTAAAACTGTTTTGTTAGCATAAACAATTTTTTTTGTTAACCTAACAAAATACTTTTGTAAGGTCAACCAAATTATTTTTGTAATTATTACTAAGTTTAATTTCAGAGCTTACTATTTCGATAAATGTCATTGAATAAAAGAAGATAATTTAACTAATTATATTCAGTGATCAAGAAAAGTCACACAGAAATAAAAGTCAGTTTAAATTACAATTTAATAAATTAGTCAATGACTTTACTACAAAACACGCGACTTCACCGGTATTATCCGCCATTATGGAAAGGAATTTGTACACGTAAGCACGTGGTCCCACTGAACCAGTGCGCATGCGTGGGTGCATATTTAATT
Organism: Druon quercuslanigerum; assembly: GCA_010014905.2. NCBI lineage: Eukaryota > Metazoa > Arthropoda > Insecta > Hymenoptera > Cynipidae > Druon > Druon quercuslanigerum. The sequence goes on from JAAAKG020173157.1 coordinate 4,338, forward strand.
GGTCTCAATCAATTGTTTTGTTGACTCAAGCAAAATTTATTCAGGACAACAAAATAAGGCTCAACAAAATAATTTTGTGTTAAGAACCAAATATTTTGTTTGTCCAACAAAATAATTCTGTGCTAACAACCAAAATTTTGCTCTGACAACAAAAACTGCTCAACAAAATGGTTTTGTTGTGAGTACTAAACTTTTTTTCTCAGTGTATGACCTCTTATTAGCTAGAAATACCGATACATATATGAAAAAAATATATTGTTTACCTTGTTCATATGAGGAAAACTTTTTTAATAATATAAGAATACAACAGTAATCTATATGACATATTTGTCCGCGATTTCAAGACGCATCGATTGTCCAATTGAAGAACCTTTCATGAATTGCCATAACCTACTAATATAGTTTTTAAATTTCTTAGAAAGATTCTTTACATTTTTTTAAAAGGAATTTTTTTAAATTGGCATTATGAGATTATTTGATGTAATTGTTAGCGTCTTTAAAATGCGTAAATTGACATAAGAGCTTTCGGTGACCAATCTGACTCAATCAAGAGCGCCTTAGAGAGTTAAAAAAAAGATGACATTGCTATTATTAACGATTTAAGAAGATTATTCTAATTTTAATATTATAATTTTGCTTTCTTGACATGTTTTTTTTTGATACTACTCACATGCTTTTACTAAAGTTCCCTCACTCATTTAACTTCTATTACATTTTGTTTAATCATGAACATACTATACCATCATATATTTAAATTTATAATTATCGTTCTCCTTTGTTTTAAGTCAATGGGACACTGAATTACACTTCAAAAAGCACTGCTGTGTTTTTCTTAAAAGTAATTTTGAAAGTAAATGACTAATGGAATTTTTTATATTTAAAATAATACATGCTCTTCAGGATAGAAACTTCATTTTTAAAATTCCCTGAATTTTCCTTGACCAATTTTTTATTTTCCCTAGCCATTAATATTCAAATACCAGAATTTGAATATTTTACTGTTTTTAATATGTGATCTTTTATAAATAAAATAAGGCAATATTTGAGGTAAAAATTTTATCATTCAAATGCATTTATTTAATTTGAGCAAAACAATTCTTTTTTTGCCATAAAAAATGAAGATGAATTTTTAACTAAAAATATGAATCTTAAAAAAAGATAAGAATTATTTATTAAGGAGTTAGTCAAGTTTGAAAATTTCAAAAAATCGATTTTTTATTGTATTTTCTGAAAGTATAACATCATGCATCATACATCATAATTTACAATTTTAAAAGCGTTTTTCTCAAAACAATGTTTTTCGCTCAGTGATCAAGGTATCTAGAGAACGGCTTATCCAATCGCTACCAAAATTTGACCAGTTATTCATAACGCTAAATTGATATACTTGATAGAATAATTTTTACTTTTGTCATTTATTAATCTTTTTTATAGTGAAAAATAGACTTTTTTTGGCAAAAAATGTGTTTAAACGTGCGCCATTTTGTCGATAATTGAAATATCGCTTAATGCTAATGTAAGTGATCCTTTAACTATTGACTCTAAAAATTTTTGTTTGGGATGAACCTGTCATGATGAGTATTGATTACCGCAAAAAGCTTTTTTTCGTAGACTTCTGGGAGATGGACTGAACTCGCTTATTTACAAAATTCTATGATGAAAAAATTACTGTGATTTCTCGAAATATGTAGTATTCGAATGAAAAAAACATTTATTCAAATGTAAATAAACCCAGCTTTAAAAAACATAGTAAAAATGGCCTTTTAGGGTGCTGGAAACTTGATAACCCCTGAAAAAAGTGGCCCAACTAAAATTTTCAAATAAAGTAGTTGAATTCTCAAAGAAAGAAGATTGATTTTCAACCAAACAGTTGCATTTTTATCCAATGAAGATAGAATTTCTACTAAAACAGACGAATTTTTATAATAAAAATACAAGTTTTTAAAAACATATTTTAATTTTCATCCAAAAATGATGTTAGTTTGTCTTTTCAAGATCAAAAAGATTTTAGTTTCCTTTCCATGACCAAAATACAAATTTTGAAAAAAAAGGAAAGTTTTTGCGAAAGAATTGTTTTTTAACCCAAAATGGCGAATTTTAAACAAAACATTTAAATTTTCAACCAAAAAGAAGATAATTCTTTACCAAAATTATTGAATTTTCAACTAAACAATTGTATTTTTTCCAAGAAAGATGCAATTTCTACTAGAACACGTAGTAGATGAATTTTTAAAATAAAAAGACAAATAAAAAAAAATTTTAATTTTTATGAAACAAAGCAACTGCAAAAAGAATATAAATATAAATACAAGGGAAATAAATTACTAACAAATATAGTATATCAGGATTACCGCAAACCTTCATTTTTAAAATTCTCTAATTTTTCCCTGATTAATTTTTTAATTGCTCCGACCATTTACATTCAAAGACCATAATGTTAAACTTTTAGATTTCTAACCTGGATTCTTTTATAAACGGGATAAAACAATTTCAAATTAAAATGGAAAACGTTTAAATTTATTTTGCTTGATTGTTAATCAAAGTCAAAAAAATTCCTTGACTTTTGCAAGATTTTTTTCCAAATCTCACTACGAGTTATTTGTTTTATTTGCGAATTTCTAAAAATTGCTTATATGAAGGCCGTAAATAATCGAAAAATATCTCTTCCTTTCCCCCTGAGCTGTTACGTAGGCGGGCATTCACAAAATACGGGATAAATTTTTTAGGAACTTCTGATCCCTTCCCCCCTACGTGATACTTTTTATCACGTCCCCCCCCGCCGCTAAATGTATCACGTATTTGGTGAATGTTCCCTAATTTAAGTCAATCCCTTATCAATGCTTACTAATTCCGATTTAGAAAGTGGACTTTTTAATAAACTTTTATTGGTTAACAATTTGATTTTTGTAAATTAAGAGAGGGCGGGGTAAGATTGGCGACAGCTGGTCATTTTTCCGATGGTTCAAGTAACCGAATATTAAAATAGCGAATATGAGGATACCGAAATTTATTTTAAAGAAAACTAATTTACCGAATGATTAATTGCCCGAAAACCATTTTAACGAATGATTAATTAACCGAAAATTAGTTCAACGAATGTCGAATTATTCGAAAATAGTTTAAGGGAAGATTCATTTTTCCGAAAGTCCATTTAACTGAAAGTTCAAATATCCGAAGGCCTAATTTTGCGAAGGTTCAAATTTCCGAAAATTTAAAAATGATTTATTTGCATTCAGATAGATGTTTAATAATAAATAAAATGATCTCTTCTCTTTATTATTTATCTTTTTTTATATTACCAGAACTTTGAAGTTACTTATTAAGAAAATATTAAGAATGCTTTCAAAATTTTGATCATGTTTTCTATTGCCATTAAATTCTTTTTTATTCAACTAAGTTTGCTTTTCAAAAAGTCCTTTTTGATGAAAAAAGTTATTTGTTCATTTAGTCAATCAATAATGTGTTTAATATTCATGTTTAAACTTTGCTTCTATATAGGCAGTGTGAATGGCGATCGTTTATTACAAAATTTAGGATAGATTTTCTAAATTTTGTCAGTACTTTCATATAATTTTTTGTTTTTGAAATCAAAACGTACTAAGGATTTCAACAGATAATTTAGTTGTTTTTAATTAAATAATTTTTTTAATTTTCCTGATTGAAGTAGAAAGATACATTTTCACAGCATCACTTTAGCCGAATTTTTTGAATTTAGTTTTATCAATAATACTTTTTGCAGGCAAAGTACTTTTTGCAAAGCACTCTAAAAATATAGAAGAGATAAGGTATTAATTTGTTCACGAAAATAGGGAAATGAATTCTTGTAAATAAAATAAATGTAATTACTATCTTAAATTACATTATCGACGTTCTACTTCCTTAAGATTTTAGATAACAATATTGCATTTTCGAAAAAAATGAATTTTAACCAAATAGACATCAAACCAAAAAGATTAATTTTTTTTACCGAAAAATAACATTTTTCAATATAATACACATGAACTTGAAACAAAATAGTTCAATGCTCAACTAAAAACGACGTATTTTCAACGAAATAGGATAATTTCGAACTAAAAAAGATAAATTTTCAACCAAGAAAGTATTAGTTGAATTTTCAGTTGAAAAAGTTAATTTTCAACACACAAAAAAACGGGTTGTCAACAAATAGTTCACTCTTTGCTCAAAGAGATGCATTTTCAACCAAAACAAAAAACCAAACATTTTCAACAAAATAGTTAAGTTTTCAACACAAAGAAATTTGTTTTTAAACCAAAATAAAGAATTTTTAAACAAGCAAGATGTTTTAGACAATTGAGAAAAAAATTTCAACCAATTAGTTGAACTTTCAAGTCAAAATTGTTTAGTTACAAAATTATTAAATTTTCAAGCTAAAAAGACGAATTTTCTACAGAATAGATGAATTTTTAACTTTAACCAAGGCAATCAATTTCATATATGTATATATATATATATATATATATATTAATTCTCGGCGAAAAATGTATTAGTAGATATTTCTATTATAGGGTATAGTTGATATACATTAATTTACGTTAAAGGAAAATGATCAATTGAGTCAAAGGGTTATGCGTCGAGGAAGAAAAAATAAAGGTTAGTATTATTTTTATTGGAATTATTATTTTAATTTTTATTGGGCAGTAACCATCTTAATCCTGTGACAATATTTAAAATTTTTATAATAATAATACTAACCCGTTTTTTTCTTTTTTGGTGCGTAACCTTTAACTCAATTGGACAATTGGCATATTAACTATATTAGGTTTTTGTCATTCATTTTGCTGAATTTTCATTGTTTTTATCCCTCTAGTCAACTTGATACGCATTATACATGTTTTATTTGTTATTAAACATCTATATGAATGTAAATAAACAATTTGTAAATTTTCGGATATTTAAACCTTCGGTTAAATGATTTTCGGATGACTCTCCTATCGCTAAACTGATTTTTCGGTAATCTGAACCTTTGCAAAATTTGGCCTTCTGAAACTTGGACTTTTAGTAAAATGGACTTTCGGAAAAATGAATGTTCGCAAAAAATATTTTCGAATTTAATTTTCAATCACTTAAATCATCGGAAAAATGACTGGCTGTCAGATTGGCAGGAATTAGAATTTGACATTGGGCATTTTAAAAACGGATTTTGACCATCGATTTCCTGAGGACGGTTATGTTGCGGTCACGGTGATGGATGACGGCGAAGAAGAGGAAAAAAGTGTGACGACCGTCTTGAGCGTGCAGACTCGCGGAGAGAAAATCTAACGGTACAGGAACACGGCCAACTCGGCTTTTAGCTCGCCTACATCGTGCTGATATTACGTCCTCAGGTTTCGTAACTCGTACCCAGTTTCATAACTGAAAATAGCGGTTCACCAAGAATTGTACGGTACTAAATGACGCTGGTGCACACCCAAAAACCCAGGGGGTCCGTAAATCGACACATCCACATTTTTTATTTTTCATTTTATTACTTTTGATAAAAAAACGTCCAGTAATTATCTCAGGGTGTGTGCATAAATTACTTAAATCATTTGAGGTGGGGGGGGGGGGGTTAGTCAGAAGTTCTGCTATTCTGTCTTACATGAGAGTGTACTTGGTGAAAAGCCAATTCTTAAGTGAGATATTTTAAAGTCGGGAAATCACTCAAAACAAATTAAATTTTTTTGTTTAGTATAAATATAAATCATGTTTTCAAATAGCTGGTTGCCAGCTATTATTTTCTCATCAAAATTTTTAGTTTTCTAACCTAGTATATAAAAAATAATGAAAATGAACTTCAATATTTTTTTAAAATATTATTCTTTACTCTATAAATGACCAAAAAGCCTATTTAAGGTATTGTCTTACCTTTTTTTCACGTGTTTTTTTGGAATTAGAAGTTCAGATTGAAAGCTCATAACTTTCTTGCATTGTTTACAATTTTTTTCATCAATGGTATGTCAAGGTATTTCATTTTTCAGTTAGTAACTTTTAATTGTTTTCCAAAATTGTTAAATAAACTCCTAAAAATTATAAACAATATAATTCTATAAGTAATTACTTTTAAAAAACAGTGAAAAAAACACGTGGAGAAATTGCCGAGATAAATCCAGAGGGATCTTTAGTTTTTCGATTGGACTTTAAGTTTTATTTATAATAAAGGTACAATAATAAAATCTACATGATCCATTGGGCAACATAAAGGTGTGAGCATGGAGGGGGAAAAACAATGTTTAAACTAACTCTTTTGTATTGTTTAGTATTTTTTTTCATTTTGTGGTAATTGTTTAAATAATTACTTTTTTGAATGAAAGAAAAAAAAACTTGTGGAGAAATTGCCGAGAGAAATCCAGAAGTATCTTTAGTTTTTCGATAGCACTTTGTACAAATTTAATATTTTTCAATTAAAATTGCAACTGTGTAGTTAAGAATTACCTTTTTTTGTTAAAAATTCACATTTTCGGGATGGAGATTAATCTTTTTTTAGTTGAAAATATAACTATGTGCTTTAAAAGCATATATTTAAAAAAAAATCGTATTTAATGTAAAAAAATTCCTGGTTAAAAATTTAGGGATTTGTTTGAAAACTTATGTACTTCTTAAAGATTTGTCTTTTTTGGGTAAATTCAAATGTTTTTCATTTGAAATTTAATTTTTTAGTTACTGAAAAATCAACTATTATATTTCTTGTTAAAAATTCATCTCTTTGGTTGAAAATTGAAGTAATTCGTTAAAAAAATTGTATGCTAAACATTAATTTTTTAAAGTAAACGTTTAATTACTTCGTTGAAATTTTAACTTTTTGTAGAAAATTCGTCTCTTTATCTTGAAAATTTAACTATATGTAAAAAAATTCAAATGTTTTTTAGAAAATTACTTCTTTTATTAACCATTATTTTTTCTGAAAGAAAATTTAACTATTTTATTTTCGATTAATAATTGATCTTCTTTAGTTTCCAAATTCAATTATTCTGTTCATAATTCGCCTGTTTAGTAGAAAAGTAAACCTCGTGGTTGAAAATTCATCTTTTTAGAAAATTCTTTTGTTTGCCTTGATTTAAAGTTAATATTTATTATTAAAAAAGATTTAATTTAGAATTCTAAAACAGAAGCAGTTTATTCTCAACTAAAAAGGATGAGTTTTCAAACAAGAGGTTTAATTTTTTCCCAGGAAAGACGAATTTTCAGCAAAATGTGTGAATTTTCAAATAGAAAATATAAATTTTGAATTTAAAGTGGAATAGCCACATTTTAAACCAGAAAATGAATTTTTAATAATAAAAAAGAGTTTTCAGCAGAATAGTTAGATTTTATATCAAAGAAATGTTTAAACCAATAAAGATGACTTTTAATGAATTTTTTAATGACTTTTCTACTCTAAAATAGTTCAATTTTTTGCTGAATAGATTCATTTTTAACCAAATAGTTAATTTTCTGCAAATTGTTAAATTTTGTAGCTTAAGGCATAAATTTTCTACAAAATATTTTAATTTTTATTAAAAAATTAATTCTTAAAAAAAAGTGTAAAATCTTATATTTAACCCCAAAAAGGTTTTACTTTTTACTCAGAGACAACTGAGTTTGACCAAAAAGCCAATAGTTGAATGCTGAATAAAAATCAGTAGTATTTTGAACAAAAAAGGATAAATCTTCAACAAAGAAATTTAATTTTCTACCAAAAAATAGAAAGTTCTACAAAAAAATTTTCTACTATAAAATAACTATTTTTAGTTTGAAATATTTGTAACTAAAAATGGATTTCCAGACAAGAAAAGTAATTTTCAATAAAGAAAAATGAAATTTTTAGCAAGAAAGATAACTTCCGTATGACTCTTTTACCATCAAATATGAATTTTCAATCTAAAAGGACGAATTTTCAACAAAATATTTGAATTTTCGACAACAAAATTATATCTCAACAAAAAATGTTACAGTTAAGATTTTAACCTAAAAAGGTTTGAATTTAAAATCAAAAGCAGTTGATTTTAACCAAGTAAGAAATATTTGCATCCTGAATTAGAAGAATTTTTAACCAGAAAGAATAGATTTTCAACCAAAAAATTAATTTTCTCTAAAAAAAATACAAATTAAAAAAAATACTAGAGTTTTCAATTAGAAAAAATAAATTTTCAGTGTATAATATCAGTTTGCAACTACAAATTAATTAGTTACATTTTCAGACAATAAAATTAATTCTCAATAAAGAAAACCAATTTTCAGAAAAAAGTTATATTTGAAATAAAACAGATGAATTTACAACTAAAATAATGAATTTTTAATAACAGCAAAAATTAAAAAAAAAGTTAACTTTTAACCATAAATAGTTGGAATTTCTTATTGGGTTCCTAATGGGTTTAAGTAATGTTAAGCGATTCTAAGATTTTAATGTGACACACAAATTTTGAAAACGTAGCAACTTTTTAGTTTTAATCATTTTTTATCATAAAAAATTTCTTATTTTAGGCCAACCCTAAACGAGAAGTTTAAATTTTGATATGAGTTTTAATTATAGTATTTATATTGTTATTACCATTAATTATTAATACTATTAGATTAAAAACAAATTAAATTTGAAAGGAGAATAAAATAGGGCACTGGATATCTCAGTTTTACCATATATTGTTTAAATATTTGTATTCATGATTCATATATTTTAAAAAAGTTTTTCAATTTTAATAATGAGATGGATGAATGTCCTCTCCTTCGGCCTCTTACACAACGGACTTTTAAAAAATACGGTTAGTGACCTCTTGTCCTCAATTTTGTCATTATCTATTCTCGAACTGAGTATCTATTTTTCAGAGTGATCTTTACTCACAACAGAAATTACCTTAGGCTGGTAAGATTTACCCATCGCATTAGATTTGTTTACCATGCCAACTTTATTGTATCTTTTTTTTATTCAATGCGAAAAAATTCACCATCATCCCCTTAAAAATTTATCGAAAAATTATGCTTTGTTCTTTGTGTGAAATTCGTGGTGAGATAAAAAAGTAGATACGGTCAACGGGTGTATTATATTATAAAACATTAAAAAAAATTCATATGGTTGAGGTAAAATGGTATCATGTTGGGTGAAATTGGTATAAGGATGGTGCAAAGTCACATATGTTTAATATAAAGGTTGTTTGAATAAAGTGGAATAAGTTTGGTGGTAAAACAGTAATTATTTAAACAATTACCAAAAAATGAGAAATAATATTAAACAATACAAAACCGTTAGTTTAAACATTGTTTTACCCCCTCCACGCTCACACCTTTATAATGCCCCATGGATGATATAGATTTCATTATCGTACCTTTATTATAAGTTTTGGTGAATAAGATAAAAAAAATAATTTTTCTAATTTGAAGGGATTTTGAGGCAAAGTGATATAAGGTTGGTACAAAGTGGCATACGATTGGTGCACCCACTATTTAAGTAAAGTGGCATAAGTTTAAGAAGGGTGGTATAAGATTGGGGCAAAGTAGCATAATTGACATGAGCCTAATTCCTGCAAAAACCGCAGCAGCGAGATTTTTTCGCGCTATGAAGACATATTAAGCCAGTAATAACATTTTTGAACAATATCAGTAAACCAAACCTTTTGGATGGTAGTGTATCATCTGTAAGTCGGAATAGACGTTATGAAATCTGTTTTGGCAACAGCAAATTCTATGTTTGCTATTCTCGACTAGAGGATCTGCAAGTTCAATGTGAAGAGTTATCTTGAGAGGAAGTAAGGAAGGAAGAGGAAAGAGGAAAGAGAAAAAGAGGAAAGGGGGTGTATAGTGGGAGTGTTAGTTGGAGGGGTAACGAAAGGTTTGCTCACTAACATAATATCCAATCAACTCTTCGTTCTCCTTATAGCGGACAACTTTCACATTACAACCGATCTCTCTTGTGCGTAAGAAAGTGCAGATGTAACACTTACATTACGGGGCCAGCATAACCTCCGTTAAGCTTTCGGTTACAACCAGCCGAAGAGGTGCAGAGAGATGTCTCATGTTCTTTAGCCAATGCCAATGTCAATGTCGATGGCCTACGGTGACTCCTTGCTGGATCTTATAAAAAGAGTTATGCTTTTATTATGCACTCTCGTCAAGGGAAGGCTTTAATTGCATCCAACGTTTCATTTTATTACCGTCCTCATATATTACTTTTACTGTGTAATTTATCACGCGAAGAAAAATATGGGAAATTTAGATAACTTTCAGATAAAAGGTGCTACATATTTTCCGTAATATTGTAAGATTCAGTCCCTCAAAAATAACAATTTTCATAGACGATTCTTAACGAATAATAACAAAGGAAAGAAACTTTCGATTTTCTCCAATATAGAAATTATTTTCTAAATTTTCGGATAATCCTTTGATATATTTAATCAAATTATATAATAGTGGAAGAACCGCTGCAAAGAAATTTGAGCGCATTTATTATATGGTGTGTCTTTAATTGTGATTATTTCATTAAAACTGGATATTTTTTATTATAAAGGAATCTGAGGCGCTTTTCTATTAGTTATTGTTTATTTCATTTATTTTTCCTTATTATTGTTCATTTGGTTATTTTTTATTGAAGCAACTTAGTTTTTTTGTTCTTTCAATAATTTTTTTGGTAAATGGAGTACTTGGTTGATTCAACACAAAAATTTTGTTGGGCAATCAAATATTTTGTTGAATGAACACAAATTTGTTTGATTCAACTAAATTTTTCTACACAGCCAAAAAAACAATTATATTAGATCAAGAAAATTCTTTTTCTGAATATCTACATATCATCTCTTCATTTGGTCATAGTGTGTTGCTAAATATATCAATTGATTCCTCTTGTCAAAATAATTAAATTTAAAACCTATTATGTTGCTATATTCCTAGTATTAAAAAAATTTTACTCATAAACGAAAATTTTAAGCGTTGAACATTTTTGTAAAGAGATAGCTAGAAACATTCTTTCGAATTACATCAACTAAATACTACCATTTTTTTAAACATGGCTTACATAGCCTAAAGTTACTGATAATACTTTGATAAAAATTCTTAAAAATTTCAATTTTTTCAAATACTTTGTTGTCGTTCTCACGATATGCACTCTATCTTTTTTGTTAAAAAAAAGATGTCATTTATTAAACTTTATGTATGCAATTTTTTTCTTAAATATGCTTTTTTTTAAATTCACATAAAAAGCGATTTTTGAGAAAAAGATATATAATCGAGAAACAAATATTTATTATTCTCTGATCCGCCTCAACTTGTTTTTTTGTTATCTTAAAAGAGCAGTGTTGTCATGCACACACACACGCACACACACAGCTACATAAAGGTGCACAGTCATTTTTGGTTTCCTGAGGTCAGATTATATTAAGATAGGCCAAAAAATGAAGTTACAAATTTGTATCGTTACAAATAGAAACCAGTTGTAAATAGAAATGAATAAAATGTTTAACTTTATAATAAAAAATAATAATTGTTTACGTTTATCACTTTTTTATATTTTTTGAAGTAAATGGTGATAAACCTTTTGCGAAACATACTTTCTAGTTGAAAAGTAAAATATCAATCGAAGGAGACCAAAAAATATTTGTCTTTTTGTTCAAAAAATACAAAAATAATTTTTTTAAAACTTTTTTTAATTAGTGATGTATTCTAACGTTTTGCTTTTCTTAAACATCTCAAAAATGGTTTAAAAAATGCATTAATTTTAATATTTAACAGTTGATTAATTAAAAAAAAAAAGAGTAAAAACTAATCGAAAAATCACCAATAATTTCTATTTTTGGCAATTTGATAAATATTCTTTCAAATTTTGAAAATATAACTTGCGAATCTTTTCAAGATTGTATAAATAATCATCAATTTAAAATATATTAGTATACGTAATTTTAACAAAACGGGAATAGAATGAATCGTTTACGCGGTTTTTAGATATTTTTACTTTTTTGCGATTTTTTAGTCGAAATTATACTTGTTTTTCTAATTTTTTATAAAGACACTTGTATTTTTCTACAAAAACACGAAAGAATCAATTTGTTTGAGAATCAAATCATTTTTTTTGCTTAAATTTCAGATCGAAACAATATAGAAAAAATGTATTATACTAAAAGAAATGTGGACCGTTCAAAGATTTCATAAGTGTTACCTAATTAAAATATTAGAAATCAGAGTAGAAAAAATCACAAATTTATGTAATAAAATTAAAATTATAAAATCCTAAATAAATTCTATTTCTATGATAAACTAAAAATGTGTATAAAATTCATTTTTATTTTAAATATTAATTTTTTGAGCTGAAAAATGGAAGAAGGAAGCTCTGTTACAGTCGATGTCTTTTCCAATTTGAAAAATTATAAATAATTGCTCTTTTTCGGAATTCAATTAATATTTTTTTCTAAACACGCCTTGATAATGAAACAAAATTTCAAATCAACATTAAAAAGAAATTTCAGAAAGAGATAATATAAGAAGAAATGTCTTAAATTGAAAAAAATGTGTATTGATCAAAGATTTCATTAATCGTAAATAATAATAGATTTAAATTACGTGCATAAATTTTATTAATTGTTGATTAATGTGAAATCTTAGAAACTTAAAATTTAAATAAAGTTTATTTCATTATTATATTATGAAAATTTACAGCTAAAGAAATTACCAATAATAATGCTATTTTTTGCAGTCGGATAACTATTTTTCCGACTTTACCTTGAAAATGTCATTTATGATAACGAGAATATAAATATATATATGAATGTGATTTTAACAGATTAAACAATATATTTTTTATACTTTTAGACTACAAAAAAGATTTTCCGAAAGGTTTCACACCATTTACTGCAAAATTTAAAACGTGAACAAAGTAAGAAATTACATAAGAAATAACAGATGAAATTATCAAACGTTTATAAACACGTCGATTTCTCAATTCCTAAATTAGATCAGATATTAAAATCATAAAGTAAATATTATGTATTTTATTTTAAACACTAGATTATGTATAAACCCGTAATTTATACGTAAAATTATGAATTATTTAACCGTTTTACAATTGAAGAGTAATAACCATAAATTAGCACATAAAACTGAATAACAGTATAACAACCGGTTGTAAATAGTGTATAGTAATCGTACATGAACGGTATTGATATTGAGGATCAATATGACGTAAATTTGTTCTCAATTCTCAATTTCATCAATCATATCTAGAAACCGTTATGTAGATGTTGTATAATGATTTTTTAGTGACTTTTTCTTGCTTGTTCCTCTAACAGAACAAGTGGGAAGTTTACATTTAGCCCACGTGGCTAGACATGATTTTTAAATTTCATGTCTCGATTAAATGCATTAAATGCATGATCGTAATTCATAATCAATATGAAATTTTTGAATTATTATTTTACAAATATAAACTTGGTAGAAAAAATGTTCACAAGTTAGTAAAATATTTCTAAAATTGTAACTTTTTGTTAAAACATTTACTTTTTTGTAAAAAATTTTAAAAAATTAACAAAAAATAAATTTAAATACAAATAACTTATTTTTTCTTGTATGTTTTTGTAGAAAAGTTAAAAAATTACAATAAAGTATATGTTTTTACAAGTCAATCATTTGTATAACTTTTCATTAATAGATTTTTTTACTTTGTAACTATTGTTTTTTGTGAGACATGTGATATATAAGTTTTTATTAGAAACTAAAATTTAAAAAGAATATTACACTTTCACCAAGAACTGTTGCTCTTATGATAAATCACATTGAACCATATTTCAATTATTAAACATTTTAACAATAACTGTTAAACAAATTCAAACGTTCGATTAAAATTGTATAAACTTTTTTGGATTTTAAAATATTGTTATATTTATAATCTCATGATTAAATGCATTTACTCACTTTCAAATGCTATTCAAATATGGTTTTATTCAAAAATATTCCATTTTTAAACTATTCAATTTTAAATAAAGCTAAAAATTTTTGAATAGAAACCCTTTAATTGTTAATGGTTCAGTTTAAATTCAGCCTTTAAAGAAATTTTAATTGTTCTGTTCAAAAATTTTTTATATCTACGTGAAATTATTGAATTTGGATGCATAAATATCAATCGAACAATTATTAATTTGAAAAAATTTAAATAAGTTTAAGAGATATTTAAAAGTTTTGAGAAGTTCCGAATTTATAATTTGAAACTGAAAAGGATTTCAAAAAACTACAATCTGAATTTAGATGTTCGAAGATTACGGTATTAGGAATACAAAAAATTTCTTAAGTTTTCTAGGAAAATTTGAAACGATTTTGTATATTAAAGAATTAGTTTAAAGAGAATATTTAAGGAAATTTAAAACAAAAAATTTGGGTAATGAAAGACAATTGAATTATTATTGATTTAGAAAAAATCGAGTACAGAATAATTTAAAATGTAAAAAGATTTCAAAATATAAAAACACAATTCAGATTTTTGAATATTTCGAACACAAAATATGTAAGCTTTTTAAGCATTTTGAAAGGTTTCAAATGAATACAATTTTTTCAAAATTCCTAGAAAAATATACAATGACTTCTTTGGTTTGAAAAATTGATATAATAAAATTTCCAAAATCAATAAAAATATTATTTGATTCTTGAAAAATTTGTTTATTATTTTTATATGAAAAGTTGTTAAGAGAATATTCAAAAGATTTTAAAAGAAATTTTGATCTATGAAATAAGGTTTGTAGCTTATATTTGTTAAACTAGTATAATTTTGGAAATTTATAATTTTTTGATTCATTCTTCAATTTATGGCATTGAAAATGATAGCGTAAATTTCTATTTCTTTAAATCTTTGACCTTTACAGTACATAAAAGTTAAAAAAAATATTTTGCAGTTTAATTGTTTTTAAAGGAAAAAATTTAAATTGAAAAAAGTATAAACTTCCATTCTATAAACGTAAATTATTGAACTTTGACTTACCATTTCCTTAAATTTAATTTTAGAAGTTTAAAATTAGAATGTATTCTACGTTAGGTGTTTTAATTTGCGGTTAATTTTTTACAACTTCAAATAAAAAAGTTTTTATCTTCAAGAATTATAATCGCTTCATTTAAATAATTTATTTATTATTTATTTAATTTTATTTAATGAATAATGCTTTCTCAATTGTTCCATTTTTATTTGCAGACTTTCTTTGACCCAGGATGACAAATATTGAGTATATTGCAATGACATAATTTAAAATGTCATATTGCTGTATATGCAAATATATTCAAACGTAAGTTTTTTTTTGTTCTGTAAAAATTATTTATTATTTTCTATTAATGTTCTACCATTCCTATAAAGTTTAAACATAGATGCTTTACTTACGATATCATTCATGTACACATCTTAGTTTAAAATTATCTGATTGCAATATTTTAAATATTTGTCAGCCTAGGTCGGAAAAGAACAATAGTTTAACTACAAAACCTGGAAATACAAAATTCTTTCGAATAATAGACAAAAGTTGTACTTTCAGGTAAATTTGGTTGTAATTGATTGTATTTTTTTGTAGATTTCTGTAAAACTGGTTTTATTTTTTTTGTACTTTTTTGTAAAAATTTTTCCACCATAGTTGGTAATTTCCTATTTTTAAATATTCATTGATATTAAGCCAAGTTTAACATTCCGAGTTGGAAAACACACCGAAAAAACGATATTCTAATATTAAGAGCGTCATATTCTTACTTGCCTTGCTTGTATCAATAATTTCTTTTAATGTTTCATGCCACGTGCTTTCAGATCAGTTCCTTTTTCTTGTAATTTTGGGCATTGAATGTTTTTCTTTAAAGAAAATTGGTAAGCACAACATACAAATAATTAAATATCTTTGACCATATAGACGAGAATATATATTCTTACGATAAATGGTCTCCATCTTACATTAAGAATATACTCTTGGCGCCTATATGTGTTGCAAATATTCTTTAATTTAGTGGAAAAATGTTAAAATGAGAATATCGTTTTGTCAGTGCACGTTTCAACATGAAATAGGCATTTTGAAATAATTTTACCATGTTTGAATACTTTCAGGAAACTTTTGTTTACCTAATGATCGACTCATATAACTCAAGAAATGAAGTCCTATGACAAATATGAATGACGTATTTTTCGAATGCCACACCTCCTTGTTTTCGTTTTATCAGTTACGTATCAACTTTTTATGAAAATATTTAATTTGTCACCAATACGTCACATGTTTGAATTACTTAGAAAAAAATCTTTATTTAAAGTGTTAAATTTTTCGACCTTTGATAATTATTTAATCACTACGGCATCATAAAACTCAATGTCAAACTGTTTGTCTATTATCTCATCGAGGCGCAAATAAGTCATAGAAAATCTCTTTGCCTACATCCAGCTGTAAAATGTTGTGTAATGTATTTACCTCTATATATAAAATTTAGAGCAAAGCTGAAAATTGAATGTGTACCTTGCATGATTTACTATCATTATATATAACTTTTTTCTCACGATAAATTCACATACCCCACATAGTCCCGGACCCGACCTTGACTTTATTAATTTAAAAAAAAATACATGCATAAATAGTGCGTAGAAATTATAAGGAACGTGTATTTCTAATTTATAATCCCTACACTTGTAATTTATTGGTTAAAGGGACACTCATAAATTTATTTTAACTCATTCCCCCCTCCCCTTTCTGACCTTAGATGACAAATTATAATAAACAATAACAGTTCGACGCTGTTTGTGAGTGGCCTAAAACTTAACAGACATTATGCTCAAATAAAATCTCTTTATCTACATTAAACACCCATGAATTAGTAAGAACTCATTTAGGTCAATTTCAAAATTATGATTCAAAATCAAAAAAAAACTTCTCACTTTGAATGATATTAGCATTGTACATTCTTTATTTTATGTTTCTATATAATTTTGTTATTACCACTGAATCTTTATCGTATTTTTCTTCTTGCATTGTAAATTATTTTATCAAACGATATTATCCCACTTGTTCTTATTTTTCCTTTTTTCTTTTTTACTTCCTTCTCCTTTTCCAAAATTATATATTTTTCTATCCCGTTTTTTTTTCGATTCACTTTTCATCCTTTTTTCTCTTTCTGAATAGCCTTTTTCACTTTATATTATTCTATTTCCAGCTTTATTGATCTAACAAAGTATTTGAAGTTTCAATCCAAAAATATGAATTCTCAACAGAAAATTTAATAGTTGATATTAAACAAAATGTTTTCTCCCTAACCAAACCAGATTCGCAGTTACATTTTTATTATAAAAAATTAAATTTTAAATAAAAGAGATTAATTTTAAAATCCGAAATAATAATTTTCAGCATGATTTGAATTTTCAATTAGGAAAGATTTTTTAGTCAATGAAGAAATAAGATTCGCTTTCCAAATGTCAAATTTTCAAATCAAATAGAGGAGCTATCTATAAAATAGTTAAACTTTAACCACATAAAACTAGGAAGATAAATTTTTTAAGAAACAAAAGAATTTTTAAAGAAGTTTAAGATTTTTGAATCAAATAGTTCAATTTTCAGCCAAGAAGATCAATTTTCTACCAAGAAAGGCGAATTTTCGACAGACTTAAACTACTTCCAACCGAATATTTAAATTTTTAAACTAAGAAATATTAATTTTGTAACATTAAAGAAATAGTTCAATTTTCATTAAAAAGTTTTATTCAAAAAACTGAATATTTTTTAACCAGATTTCCACAAAATGTACATTATACAAAAATTTTACATAACTAGGTGAAGTTTCAAACTAAAGAGATGAATGTTAAAATAGTAGTTAAATTTCCAAACAGAAAAAAATTTCAACGAATAAGAAAAGAAAGAAATTTAAACACATATGTTGAATTTAAGCAAAAAAGGCGAATTTTTCAAAGAAAAGTTGAATTTTTAACTAAAAAGGATGAAATTTTCATGAAATTATTGAATGTTCAACAAAAAGATTATATTTTAATCAAAATAATAAATAGTTTAACTCAAAATTTAGTAGCAGATTTTGATTCGAAAGTAATGAACTTCCAACAAAAAAATAATTGAATTTTCTTTTTGCTTTCTATTATTTCAGATTTCAGAAAAATAATTTCAGAAAAATGCCATATATAATTTTTGGAATGTCCCTTCTTCTTTCATTCATATAATATTATTTCCTAAATATATGATAATTACATTTTATTTTAATTAATATTAGCATTTAATACTAAGCTCATAGGGTAAATTACAAGTAATACTGTTACAATTATCAATTGAATAAATTAATAATTTTTTACGTGTGACATAAAAGTAAATCGTTGATTTACACCCCCCCCCCCCTCCAATACTCTAACTAATGTATGCACGGCAAGGGGTGGGCCACTCTGATTTTTCGTGTACCAGGAATATATTTCTGAAAATATTAAAATCTTTTATATTATATATATATATATATATATATATATATATAAATATACATATACTAGTTATACATATTAAACTTAAAGCTTGCCCGGAGAGGGGGGGGGGGTATGACAAAAATGTTCAGTTTTTTTTCGAAAGTCACACTTCTTGGTTGAAAATTCAATTCTTTCTTTAATTCTTCTTTTTGGTTTCTGTGAAAATTTCACCTTGTTGGTTAAAAATAAAACTGTCTGGTTAACACTTTAACTTTTTTCGGTTGAAAATGAACTTTTTTCTCCAAAATTCAATTGTTTTAAAAAAATTGTATTTTTGACTAAATAATCGTCAAAAATTCGTCTTTTTTTATAGAAAATACATTTTTTTGGTTGACACTTAATTTTTTTAACTGGAAATTCAAGTATTATATTCAAAGCTCCACTAGTCAGTTTATTTTAAATTAAATTCTTTGATGTTATATATAAACCTGTACATATTTAGTTGAAAATTAATATTTTTACATTCTCATCTAGAGAAGGTATTAGATTTGTGTACAATTTGACCCCCCCCCCCCGCGGTTTTTGTCAAATGTCCACGATTTGAGATACCCTGAACCCAAAAAACAGGTTTTTAAGAATGTGTCTGTCTGTATGTATGGCTGTATGTATGTCTGTTTGTATGTATGTCTGTTTGTATGTATGTATGTCTGTTTGTATGTATGTCTGTTTGTATGTATGTCTGTTTGTATGTATGTATGTATGTGTGTCTGTATGTCTGTATGTCTGGCTGTGAGCACGATTACTTTCGAAAAAATCAACAGAGTAACGGCCAATAAATAAACAAATAATAAAAAATAATAAAAATAATAAAATAAACAAATTAACAGATTAACCTTTAACTGAACGGACATTGATATTGACATAAATGCTAACAGACAATACTAAATAGACGATGTTGAACAAGTCGAATTTCCAAATAACCACAGATGAAAATAGCGCGCCCAACCTTGAAGGATTTAAATTGCGAAGTGAATTTAGTATTTAAAAATTTTATTTCTTTTTTTTTATAATATTTTTTTTATTATTTATTGAAATATTAAATTTAATGTAAAATGCATTGAGACATCTGATTTATATTTATTAATTCAGTCTAAAGATTAATTGAAAAAACAGTGAGCACATTTTGAAAATTTTTGAGACCACTTTTTTTCAAGATGTGATAATTCTATGTACAATTATTAGTAGTACTCGAAAAGGCTAAAAATTTATCACAATGACTTTTTCGATTAAAATAAAATTACCGAAGTTATAGCAGTTTCAAAACAACAGTTTCAAACAACGCTCGATATAAAAAAAAG
Organism: Druon quercuslanigerum; assembly: GCA_010014905.2. NCBI lineage: Eukaryota > Metazoa > Arthropoda > Insecta > Hymenoptera > Cynipidae > Druon > Druon quercuslanigerum. Next base: position 24,045 of record JAAAKG020173157.1, read on the forward strand.
TCAAGAGGGGAAAAACGTTCGGTTTTGAAAGCCTTACAAGATTACAAGCCTTACAAGCCTTTTGAACTTCTTCGAAAAATCGAAAATTTTAATTTTAATCGCAGAAAAAATAATAAAAAATAAAATATTGCGATTTTCGGTCAAACTATGCAAGATACGAAGAAAGATGTAAAGACAAAAATTGTGTAGCCAAAAAAGATCTACAAATTGGTTCAAAGTCACTTTTTGGTAGAACGTGTAGTGTTTGTTTTATTCGTAAAAAACAACATAAAAAATATTTAAAAAATCTGCGCGCAACTTTAAACGCGCCCAAGGCTCGCACCTGTAAAAGCGCTTCACGCTCGAGCAGGTATTAACCTCGCGCTACGCGCTCGGACGGACACATTTGTCACACGCTATACACGCGGTTCCTCTAGGTTTTCGGACTTCGTGTTTAATTATTATAATCCCAAAAGTATGTGCATAGTTGGTCTTTTGATTGGACGGGTAGTTGTTTTTTTATTCTTAAAAACAATATTAAACATTTTTTTAAACTAATTTTTTAGACAAAACACAAGCTACAAACAAAAATATCGGATAAAAGTTATTGACCCAAAAAAGAGCTACAAATTTGTTACACATATTTTTTCGTAGTATGCGTAGTTTTTGTTTTAATCATGAAAAAATAACATTCAAAATACAAAAATTCTATCTTTGGAAAGATGACGCAAGGTACGGAAGACCATTGATCCACCAAAGTTTTACACCCATGAAGATCCATATATTCTTCAAAATAGTTGAATTTTAACAAAAATCTTAATTTAACAACGAGCTCGATTTTTAACCAAAAAGTTAGATGAAATTTCGTCTAACAGGATTTATTTTCTACAAAAAAGAGGATTTTTCAACTTAAAATAATCGATTTTCAATAAAAAATCTGCCCGCCTCGCGGGTACAGTCTCATCGCAAGCATAGCGCGCGGCTCGCTTCGCTCGCAAGTTCAAGCGCGCCTATGGCGCGCACCTGTGGGGTCTCGCGCTTCGCGCTTGATTTGGTATTCATCTCGCGCTACGCGCTCTGACGCATTTGCTTTTGGTTTAATTACGTCAGTTTTGCATAAAGAGAAGAACTAATTTACTTAAGGTTCTTAAGGAAACTTAAGGAACACATTCTCATCAAGATACTCAAGCTTCGCGCTCGATATTTAGTTTAAAAATCATGTTAAACTCGCGCTCCACGCTCGTTTCTATTCATCGTATAATAGAAGCCCAAAAGTTTGAGCGCGCTTTGCGATCCGTGTTATATGTTCTTCATACACAAATGACTAAATCTGTATTTGATTTCAAATGAAGAATGAAATTCCTTTACTTCAGCGTATATTTATGTACCTTTCTAATAAATTATACAATCAGGAAGACTTTTTCCGACTATCTGAAAAAGGGGAAAATTAGTATCTAAGTCGTTTTTGGAACATATACATATAATAAATTTTCAAATAATTATTGAAATGATTTGCGCTTCCACGTCATTATGTCGGTGAGAATGTAACATGTAATTAATGTATATATACAAACCAAATTCTTTTACAATTAATATCACATTAAATATTATATTAACTTTGCAGAATAATTTAAAAATTCATTATATTAAATTCGTTATTTCGGCCCGAGACTGCTTATTCAGATATTGCAAAAAAAAGTACAAATTTTGTCCATCAACATGATTTTATCATTTATTCTTTATTTTTCACTAATCTTTTTTCGCAGCTACCCTGAGAAATGTATTATTTTAAAAAGTAGCCCATAAAAAATTTGTAGATCTTTTGTGAGTGCACAATTTTTGTCCAATCATCATTTGTCATATCTTGCATAGTTTATCCGTGAAATGGAATGTTTGATTTTTCATTATTTTTTGTGCAATAAAAGTGTGAATTTACGATTTTTCAACAAAATTCAAAAAGTCGTTATGACAATCTTGTACGGTGTGAAAAGAAGCCCATTTTTCTCGTTTTGACTTTTTTTCGTATACTGCGTTGTTTGGCTGATAATGATAATTTTCGTTTCTTTTTTTGGATTTTGAAAATGTCATAGCTATAAAATTGTTCATTTTATCCAAAAATGTCATCAGGATAAATTGTTCAAATTTTAGAGTAATATGAACATCTGCACATACAATTTTCAAATTTGAAAAAAAAATCATCTCAAAAATTTTCAAAATACTCTCATCTTTTGAATTTTTATTCAAAATGTCTGGACAAGGGACCAAAGGCCCTTCGAATCTGCCAATTCTTCCAGAAAGTTATCTTGCTCACAGGCAGACAGACAGACAGACATACAGCCAAACAGACAGACACATGCGTAAAAGCCTGTTTCTTGGACTCAGGACGTCTCAAAACGTAGACATTTGATAAAAACCGGGCGAGGGGGGTTAAATTTTACACAAATCTAATACATTCTCAAGACGAGAATATAAAAATTAATTAATTCGCCATGAATAATGTTGTTTTTTAATAGTTATTTAATTGTTTTAATCATTAGAAATTGTATTGAGAACATAAAAAAATTAAATATTTAAAAAAACCCACACACGAGATGAAAAAGAAATTAAATAAGCACAGCTTTGATTAGAATGTACCCATTCAGCAGGCAGATTTTTTTCCCCTCTAATGTCATTTTTTAAGAATAAAACAAAAAATACACGTCCTATCAAAAAGTTATTTATAACAAATTTGTAGATCTTTTTTGGCTGCACAATTTTTGTTTTCACATCATTTGTCGTATCTTGCATAGTTTTTTCCTTTTTTCAAAAAAATTCAAAAATTTCTTTTAGAATCCTGTAGGGTGTGTAAAAAAAAATTGTTCTCGTCCTGACTTTTTTTCGTATAGTGCGTTGTTTTGTTGATAATATTCATTTTCGTTTGTTTTTTTTTTTATTTTGAAACTGCAATAACTCCGGTAATGTTTTTTTTTCATCGAAAAAAATCATTGTGAAAAATTGTTAGTATTTTCGAGTACTACTAATAACTGTAAATAGAATTTTCAAATCTTGAAAAAAAGTGGTCTCAAAAATTTTCAAAATGTGCTCACTTTTTGAATTTTTATCCAAA
>JAAAKG020173168.1:0-27125 GCA_010014905.2 Druon quercuslanigerum
TCCTATAGTTAAACATAAAATATGTTAATCCTGAACATCTAGATGTTACATTTGAACATCCATTTTTCTCTGTGCACAATTATAAGTTTTTCTCTGTTTTTAAACTTTCAAGCTCCATTACGTTCCTCATCTAACATGCTCTTGAAATTTAAGAAAAAGTCACTGCAAATTGTAGAATTGTATGTTTTTAAATTGAAACTTTGTTTCGTTTTTTCTTTTTTATTCCAGATTTAATCCCTTTCGCCGTTCTAAAATTGCTTTATTGCTTTAAAATACAAAACAATATTGTCGTTTTAGGGCTTGGTAGAAGACACCCTTAATTCGAGAGTATTTCAGCTGTCACCTCATCATTAATACATCCTCCATGACTATTGCCCAGCCTTTTGTCTCTTTCGCTTTTTTTATAATTTCCTTAATGCCCCCATTGAACCCAGTAGCTTTTCGCTTACTCCTCATAAAATTTCCATCTACTCTCCTCCATACTCAGCCCTCGACCCAACCTTCTAGCACTCTCTGCTAAATATCACCCATTTCGCGTATATCATCTAGCTCATTCACCATCCCGACTTTATACCGCTATACCCCTCCATCACCCTGTCGCGGGCAGATCATCCTCCCACCCGCCTACCTTTTCATCTCTTCCCCTCGTCACATACTGAAGTAATACTTGAACGGCGTCTATAGTTCTATACTGAAACTAGCTGTGAATTCGATCTTGAGTGTGTTCACTTCATTTATATTAATATTCTTATGATGCTCATTTTACGAGCGCTTTGCTTCCCGTTAGCAAATGTATTTGCTTTCTCATAGAGGAAGCACCTGTGATTTTTTAAACAATAGACAAACTGAAGTTTTCATTTTGATCAATTTTAGAATAGAAATGTTCAATAAATGCGAAATTACAAAATGATGCGAAATTGTTTTTTTTTTAATACAATAAAAAATCAGACAAATGAAAGTTTGTATATAAAAAGTGAACTTTTGGAGCTGGAAAAGGGAAGGGAGGGATTCGGTCGCACTCTTTTCCTTTTCCAGCTTTATGCTAAGTTAATTTAAGTAATCGTGAAACTTGGTTATAATTTGAATATATTGTTGCAAAAGTATGTTAAAAGTATCATTTAATGATAATACTCGCTTATTTTCAGATTTTTATAACATCAAATAGAAATTACATTCATTCAAATTAAATTCACGATTACTGGAACGTTTACCTTAATGAAGAAACAGAGGAATTTAACGAAAAAAGTCGAATTTTTAACAAAAAAAGTTTATGTCGATCAGAAAGGTATTTCTGTTTAAAAAAGATGTTTCAAATATTACGAATGAACACAACTACTCTATTCTTCAATAAAGTGTATTAATGTTATAGGTCAATCGATTTGCATCGAAGCAAAGATTCTTTTCCGCTATTGCATAAATTTTGAATTATGATAATAAAAATATTTTACCAGAAAAAACCTTTTTTTAAAGATTATGCCTTCCCATAGCTTTCTCGCTGTCAACTTTACATTATGAGAATGAGAAAATTTTTACTACAAGAATCGATTTTTAATATGATATAAATGCCCATAACTTCCTTAATATTTGATAAAATGCATTATTATTATAGGTCAATCAATTCACCTCGAACCAAGGATCCTTTTATATTCTCCAAATTTCGTCAATTCACCTGCAATCGTCTTCAAGTTATCGTGTTCGCAAAAAAGTGTAACATCCTCACAATTTCACACACATCACACAAATCCACACACACATTCGGATAATATGCTTAGAACGTTGTATTATACATTTTTAAATTGAGGAACTTTTGATTACATAAATATTAAATTTTTTCAAAAATTTTAACATAAAAAGCTTCCTCTATGAAGAAGCGAAATAGATATATTAATGTATTATGTAGTTTTGCGCGTCCGCATGAAAAGGCTAATGCTAGTTTAGTAGATTTTTGCGTTTTTCTAAAGCAGAATCAAAATGTAGTTTTCGGACTAACTGGAAGTATTTTCGTATAAATCGGATCATTTCTTAAAAACTTGTCATTTCTACCAAAAAAACCAATTAAAAAAAACTAAAAAAAATATTACTCTATTCAAGCTAAAAAATTACAATTTTCACATTATTTTTGTTATTTATTGTAAGTACTTTGCATGTTCTGGTGTTTTTAAACACCTAGTTCGATAGATTTGCCAGACTTGCCAGACGATTTAGCACGTTTTTATGTCGAAAAATGTCACCGTTCTCGCCTGAACGGGAAAATCCCATCTAGAGCGTTTGAAACTTCATGAAACAAAAGTCTGTAAGCACGAACCTACGACAAAGTAAGATCTAATTCGGATACTCACATTTAGTAACAGCCGAAAGATAAAGATAAAAGTTGAAAACTGTTTGAGCCGTATTCCTCGTCGCATTGAAGCATATTATCTGCTAAAGGTTTCTATATGAAATACTGATTATTGGGTCAAAGCTAAAAAAATTAATTTTTTATCATTTTAAATAAGATACACATTGATATCGAGACATTTCTTGTAAAAGTTTAGGGAAATATATCATAGAGGATGAATTTGATTCCAACAATAATTATCTACTTTCAACTCAAGCATTCTTACAATAAAAACAACTTTTAAATAGAATCATAATTTCGTATGCCCACCTTTTCCAGATAATAAAGCTTCAATACGACGAGATATACTGTTCATACAGTTTTCAATTTTAATCTCTATCTCTGGGCAAGGTTCACAAATATGATTGATTCATATCTTGAGATTTTCCCAGTCTGTCGAGAAGGGTGACTTTTTTCGAACTAAAAACGTGCTAAATCGTCTGGAAAATCTAGAAAATCTATCGAACTAGGAGTTTAAAAACACCAGAACGTTCAAAGTACTCACAATAAATGAAAAAACAATGTGAAAATTGTAATTTTTTAGCTTGGAAAAGGTGGACTAAATTTTCTTAAATAGTGCACTACATTTTGGTATCAGTTCCAGAGGATTCTAATACGGTTTGAATATGGTTTTAATAAAATATAAGATAGGAAGGGAAAACATATAGTGTTTGAAATTGGATTGTAAATTATATTTTATCACTTTTGTGCCGGAAAAAGATTAATGATTAAAATTAAACAGGTATATTTCAGTGGTAAAACTGTCTATTGACAATATATTGAATTTATTAAATCTATTGAAAGTAATTTACAATTATTTGGTGTAGTTCCGAATAACCCTTATATCCGATTTTTTTAACTTCGTATATTTATGGATCATGACGAGCTGATTACAAATATCATACTGAAAATTAAGGCAAATTTAGTTTTTATGGTGAAAACCATAGGCAGAAATAATGATAGTCAAACCAGTTTCCCTTTCAAACCTTTTACGGGGACGCAAAGACACCTCTTGGTCTGACCACAGAAATAATGTTGGCGAAACCGCTTCCTTTTCTAGCTTGTGTGTGGGCGAGGGACAAAACGGCAAACCCTTTGTCTATCCACAGAAATAATGTTGGTCAAACCCCTTTCCCTTTGCAACTACTCATGGGGGGGGGGCAGGCACCCCTTTGTCTATTCACAGAAATAATGTTGGTCAAACCCCTTCCTCTTTATAAATTATCGTAGAGAGACTTAAATAAAATTAGGTAAAAAAATGACAGTGATTGGTCGCAGGAATACTTACGTTTTCAGCAGGGGCTATGCATGAAATTTTCATTTTTATCATCAAATATCTCAAAAACTTTCAATCGTACGATAACATGGGATCAAACATAAAATATGTATTTTGACTACGTCTACAACTCTTGTTCAACATTTTTTGAAATGTTTTTAATAGCTCTTGAGATTAACGTTAAAAATCATGATTTTATCTTGTTTTCATGGGGCTTACCATGAAAGGAGAGAAAGAGAATCAGGTAGGTGGAGGATGTCAGTGGGTCGAAGAGTTTGAAGCAATATAGGACGGTGATTGAAAAGTGTGTGTTAACGAAATGTAGAGGGGGTAGTAAATAAGGGTTGAGGACGGAGAATTAGGGTAAAAAGCGAGTTTGAGTGTTCGAGAGAGCTGATAGGATGACAGGTCGAATAGGAGAAGTTCGTCAAAGAGGTTGAGAAGATTTGAAGAGAGAGAAAGGGTTATAAAAGAAATCAAATAAAAAGGATTTGTATACTCGCTCTTGGCACCCAAGATTCCGATTTACAATTCATCGGATTTGCGGAAATCATGAAAAAAGACTGGAATGACATTGATAAATGGAAGAAACTTGTTCCGAATATGAAAGTCGAATGATGAGGGGTACAATAAAGGAACAATAGGACTAGAAAATGAGATCATTCGGCTCTCATCCTGTGCTTACCCGGCTTTAAGTTTCCTGACTGATAATCGACTTTATGCTGATAATCCCAGGGGATCAAACACGCTATTTCACGAAGAAACAAATCTGCTCGTATCTGTCCCAGTCACGCGAGACCCATATAGAAAGTACAGACCTATAAATGGAACTCATCGTTTATTCATAAACTCTCACACTCAATGGCTGTTTATAAATTTTTTATCTGCTTCGTACAGTTTCCAGGTAATCATAGCTTACTTATGTTGATATGTAATATTTGCATACGTATGATGAAGTGAATCCCCAAAATACTGCGGAATACGAGAATATATATTATTATAGCTGCTGAAATGAAATCAGGTTGAATTCCCTCTTTGGTAGCCTTTCAAAAATTTCATTTTTTTGCACATTTTAATTATATGTAGTAAGCTAATAAATTAAAGTATTTGTACTGATCTCCTAATTATTTTGTGATACCTCAAATAAAAGAGAAGAATTCAAGAGTATATTAAGATTTGGAAAATAAATGTGAAAAAAATACATGCACGCTGGCTTAGTCTTTTTTTTTGTTATTATCAAAAAACCTTTTAAGTAAAGACTACAGATTCTTACAGCAGTAAACGGGTCTTAGAATTTCGCGGAAAGACAAATTTCAATGTATTCAAAACGATACTGTTTCATTTTTCTAAACTTTATCTGTATATTATTCTTTATGGAAATGGTTTGAAATTCGAACTTAAGGACGCCATATACCTCAAAGTTATTCCATGCATCTTCGATGAAAGCTGTCTTTCACAACATTTCCGACATAGATGAAGTACATGTTTCTGTACAAGGACATAAACCGAGATGGACTTCCTCTGAATGAAATCATAATAAATTGAACTCAGGGAAAATAAAGTTCTCAAAGACTTATCACAGAGTAAATGGATATAATTCTGTGTTAGGAGGAAGCTGATAGAAGTAAAAAATGTGTAGTGCGAGTTGGTTTTCAAGCATGTAACTTTTGTGATAAGTTGCAATTGGAACTTTAAGATTCGTTACTTTAAAGTTTCCTACACCTGTTCAGAGGCCAAATCGATCAAATAGCGCAATTTTGCCCTTTTCTGTAAAAATTCAATTTGTTGTGCGAAGAAAGCAAACTTTGTGAATAGTAAATATTGCTCATTTAAAAAATATGAAATTCTTAAAGTTACAATTTAAAAATATATCTTTTAGATGACGCATTATAAGTAATTTTCAGGTATTTAAACTTCCAAAGTTTCAATTTCAAATTATTTTATTTTAGGAGGCTTTACTTTCAACACAGTCATGTTTCAATAGTATGATAGTCGTTTTATCTGGACTGCAGTCATTGTTAAGTTCTATCCTCTGGTCAGCGAGAGAATATCCTCTGAAAAAGACGAACTTTCGTCCAGTTTAAGTAGGTCGTGATAAAAGTGTGAAGTTTAGGCGTGGCTTACTGTTTTTCAAAAAATCCACTTTAAACTCTTTAAAGGAATTCTTTCCTTCAAAATTTATCACCTCTCTCATAAATTTCATGGCCGATTTCAGAGCATTTACTCCATCCTTTCCTGAAAAAACCCATCTTAGCAAATTATTTTACTTATTATTTAGACTTTAAACTATACCTTTTTTCTGCATAAAGCCAAGGATAAAAACCAGTTTTTTCTTAGATCTTGCCTCTCTTTATTCGGAATACGCCCCTTTTATCTGGTTTACTACACCTTTTTGTATTGAGAAAGTCATATTATCAAAATCACAGAAATTGTTTAATTCAAACATTACTATTTTAGCTGGCTCAAAACCAAAATTATAGTAACACCTCATAAACGGAACCACGCTTCATTTGACATTTGGGCCACTATTAATGCTCTATTTCTACAAATTTCCATATTTTCAGGACGCTTCATTTATCTGGTAGACGCTCATTTAATCTGAATATACAACTTTTATGGTCTAACGAGCGATCGTCTTTTCCTCCACGGCTACCTTTGTAGCCTTCCGCTGTGCAACGCCACTACCCCTCTACCCCAATATTCCTCAATTAAAAATGCTAATGGGTCGACAAAATTCCCGACATTTTGAATAGTTCGAAAATATAATCGTAAATATAGGTAGATTCTCAACCATTTCGATATGAATATAAAATTTTCATAAGCTTCCAATTTCCATAGCGTTATTGACGTGATGGTAAAGTTTGTTGAAAATTAAAAAAGAAAAGGCGACTTACGAAAATTATTCAAAGAGAATATTTTTTAAACTACATCGTTGTTGGTTTTGATCAGCAAGTTTTGTTAAATCAGTGAAAAGTACATAATGTATTGTAGGTACTCCGCCAAAGTGTCGAACTATTCGAAGAAACACTCGGGGAAGCCTAAAGACTGTAAACGTAGAGTTTTTGAATTTTTTCGAATCTTATTGTTAAATTAAATTAATTCAAAAGCAGACCAGAATGTATGCGAAGTATAACCTTTCGAAACCTTTAGTATAACCTTTCAGTAGCTTAGTTCTAGCTATGACAATTAGTTGAATTTAACTGATAATCAGTTATATTTTACTAATTCAAATCTAGAGAGTAAGCTGTTTTACAATTGAATGTATTATTCTTTGGCTAATACCTCAGTTGTGAAATTATATTAATTCTTTAATTTAAAATTTATATTTAATTTAATTAGATTTAATTTAATTTCTTCTTAAAAGCTGTCAGAAAACACTGCAGTCGAAAAACTCTTTTGAGATTATTTTTAGCGACGTATGCTTAATTAGTTTGTTTTATTTAAACCTCTTAACTCAGTTGTATGTGTATAAGAGTAATATTTTTAATTAATGAATTTTTCTGTTATTATGAGAAATTCTATATGTGAAAGAGAAAGCTTTTCCCTTGAAAATTGCGCGGTAGTAAAAGTACAAAATTAAAAAAGAACTTTGGAGCAGAGTAATTATTCAAATATTCTTTAAAAACTGTTATTTTCTTATTGACGAAAAGTTGATGAAATTTTTGAACAGTAGTAAGAATACTGATTTTCAACGAACATTGTATTTATTGAAAATTTATGTTCCTAAAATTATTTTATTTTAATTTTTCAAAATTTTTATTATTTCAATTTTTGAAATTCTGAATTACTGAGTTTTCTGTTACAGTTTAAAATTATTTCTCTGAAAGTAAAACACTTACTAATGGCGAGAAAGTTCGAGTCCTCTGGCTTTGATCTTGAAAAAGTAAGTTAAGAAAAAATGTTAGCTTAATGAAAGAGGGATCATTTTAAAGGTGCAAATGTTGTACGTTAATGAGCGGAAAAGTAATATTTAAAAAAATATTTTGTAGCTTACAGATCTGAAAATCTGAAAAAATTAAGGAAATTTGACTGCTTTTAAAGACAGGGAACTTTGAAACATAGTTTTTTATTTAAAAAATAATAAGAAAACTCTGAATAAATTCGTGGCGGTACCTTAAACATTTCTGAACAGATTGCCGTCGAAATATTTTCAAAATATGAATAATTGTTTGCTTTTTGTAAATAAATATGCGACTGAACTATTTTCAGTTCCATTGAAGATAATGAAGTGATTAAATTTGAGGTAGTTAGTTTAACTATATATAATAATTTACGATTTAAAGGAAGAATATGCTTCTTGTTGTCTTCGTGCAAATTGCGATATTTGAAGTCAGTTTTTAATATAGGAAAGCAAGCTTGGTGCCGTTTTTCCAGGGATTGTCCTCGGTTTTCCCCACCACAGTGAAAGGGTTCGAAAGCCAGAGTGAGGCTCGAAGGCTGGCTGAGGATAACCGAGGACAATCCTCTGAAAAAATTGCAAGAAGAAGCACATACTTCCTTCAAATATTACATTATTATAGATAGTTCAACTCAATACCTCCAATTTAAATCACTTCATTATCTTCATTAGAACTGAAGATAGTTCAGTCGCATATTTATTTACAAAAAAAGAACAATTATTTATATTTTGAAAACTTTCCGATTAAAATCTGTTAAGAAATGTTTAAGGTACCATCTTGAATTTTTTTTAGAATTTTCCTATTATTTTTTAAATAAAAAACTATGCTTCAAAGTTCCCTGTCTTTAAAAGCAGTCAAATTTCCTTACCTTTTATCAGGTTTTCAGATCTGTAAGCTACAAAATATTTTTTTGAATATTACTTTTCAGCTCATTAACGTACAACATTTGCACCTTTAAAATTATCACTCTTTCATTAACCTACCATTTTTTCTCCACTTACTTTTTCAACGTCAAAGCCAATCTCAAGCCATTTCAAAAAGACTCGAATTTGTTCGCCGATAGTAATTTAAAAGTAGATAAAAAGTGGAAAATTTTAGGAAAAAACTGCAAATTTTTATAATTATTGTAAGAAAATATTATTACATCCAAGAATAAATTGATTAAAAAAAAGGAAATGCTATAAGTTGAAAAAAAGGGATTATCTATGCAAGCGAGCTTGCATTGAGGACCTGGAGAAATTCCGTATCCAGTGAGGGGCAGTGTCTCTGCACACTGGAAGGGTAAGGGTACGCAGGTATCTGTGGAAGAAATGAGGACTGCCTGATCTGACTGCGTCTCCTTTTTAAAGAATCATACCTTTTGTAAATTTTATGCTCCGCCTGCTTTTTAAATATTACACCCCTTTATATCTGGACCATACAGCTTTTCTAACAAAAATTGTTTTTTTTTTTATTTGGACAACATCCCGTTTCCATACACGGAAAAAATATATCCTATAAAAAGTGTAGAGTTAGTCCAGGAGTCTTAGACAAGTACAAAAATTTTGGAGATTTTGAATGACTTTTGATAAACGATTTCAAACTTTTCAATACTAAATTCAAAAGAGTCTTGTAGGTCTCGATAATTGTCTAGGAAAAAGAGTTCTGCATTTACTATACAAAATTTAATTAAGAAGCCAAATTCAGTCCATGACGGATTGTAAAAAAGTTGTGAATATTTTTAATTCGGTTCGAAAGAATTTGTGTAAGATCCCAAAGTAAAAAGTAGCGCGCTGATATTACAGGAAGTCCTAGCCAGTCTGGGAAAATATATCTGTGCCTCGACATGCGCAGTCGAACATCAGTCGACAATGCGAATTGAAGATGGCTGCAACTTGATGTTCTCTTCATTCTATAGTAAAAAAAATTCTTCCAATCTTTCCAACAACCCAAATGTAAAATTTTCAGTAAAAAATACTCAGTACGATTTTTCATGAGTTAATTATAATTATTTTTAAGGATGATCCAAACTTTTTTTCTTCTTCTATAGTAATACTTTAAATACACTCAGAAAAAAGATTCTTTGATTCAAAAAGCTTTCTTTTAATTAAAGATAAATATTCATCAGCAAATCCTATACAAAATTACTTAAAATACAAAAATATTAAAGTCCTAAAAAGTTTATTATTTCATGAATTTTTAAGAGTAAAAAAAAAATAAATTTAATATCTTCTTTTCTAACTAACAAAGTGGATTTTTTTGGCACCAATTTAAGGAATTATAAAACGAATTTTCAACAAAAGAGTTAAAATTTTAAATAAAGAGGTCAATCTATAAAAAATTTAATTTTTAACAAATTTGTTCAACTTATAACCAAATGGTTAAACTTTCAAAAAAATAAATTTTCCACGAAGAAGATTAATGTTCTGCCAAAAAAGAAGAATTTTCTAGAAAATACATTAATTTTCAACAAAATTGTTGAATTTTAAAGCCAATGAGATTAATAATCTGCAGAATACTTGAATTTTTAACTCAAATATAATTTTTAAACAAAAGAATAATTTTTCAACTCAAAAATAAGATTTTTTAAGAAGAAAGGTTAGTTTCTGTCAAATATTTTAATATTTAAAAAAATATTTCATTTTATAAGTTTTAAATTTTAAGAGTCAGAAAAAGACAAAAATGAATACAATATTATCTTTTACAACTAACAAAATGGATTTTTTAGGCTCCAATTACAATTCATTTTTATGTGTATATTTCCATTTATTTTAGAGACAAATATTTATCTTACTCATATAATCAATTTTCCAGCACTTCTAAAACTCACAAAAAGTACATTTTTACTGAAATTACGACGCGAATTTACAGTAGTAAATTGAAAGGCAATTCAAATTAAATTAAATATTCTTATCATTAAAAATGATCAAATGAGATAGTTATTATATAACATTTAAATTAAACATGTCAAAAAAAAAAATATTCGACACTGAATTAAGAAGATGAAATATCACTTGGTGCACTACCAATTTTTTGACCCGGCACTGGTCATTTCTCACAAGCGGTGAGAATTTTGCTGGTTAGTATATAAGGACTATTTCGACTGAATACGCATCTCGTGCGTTAACTGTGTGAACTTTGTTATGTAAACAAAAGATTACAAATCTGGTGTTCTGCTTCGCAGTATGACTTTTTTATTTGCTTTAGAACCCTTCATATTTTCTCAGACTGTATTGGAAATTATATTCGCTGCCTCTTCACTTTTTCCGAGACTGCCTCAGCCATTTTAGAGCCTGCAAAATATTTTCTCTTTATCAACATTTTCTACACAGTCCAGGACTTAATGTGGTTCTTTCTTGTGGTTCTTCTTGTACTTAGTTTTAAAGTATCTTGTAAATATTTAAAGATGGAGGCTTTCAATTTTTATAACATTTTGGTATCCGTCCAAGATTCCCAGACTAAGTTCTAAACTTTTTATAGGACAAATTTTTTCCGTGTATGGGTCTTGTCTATTATTATCTGCAACACGCCCCTGTTATTTAGAATTTTCCATTTTTCTATTAAGAACTCAGTCTCTTTTTTAATTTAAAAAGCGCCTTTAGCATTTTTTAAATCCTATAGAAACGCCACTTCATCTGCACCATGTCTCTTGTTATATGGAATACGTCTCTTTCTTGTAGATCGCTCCCGTTACTCAGATAAACTACATACAATTTAGAAAGCAATTGCGCGGTTTTTCGAAAATTTGCTATGCAGAAGTTTTTCTGTTCGCTGAAATAGTATCAAATGTCCAAGTGCCAATATTAAAAATGGCGAACCAATATAGTTGACTAAATTTTTAAATTCTATTCATTTGCGTGAAATTGATTTTGTGAAGGTTAATAAAAGCTATCGAATTCGAAACTATCGTTAAAACTGGTAAAAACAAAAAACAATGATCACAATATTTGTGATTGTATTATTGTACAAAAAATGGTCTATTGATTTTAACAGGTATATAAAAAATTGACCTCCTTGTACACCTTCCATTCTCGAAGTGTTAGTTTCAAATTTGGAATTGAATGGATTCCAATGAAAAAATTGTATAATCATCTATATCTTTATCGACCCTTAAGAGAATTCGCGGTATTAGTTTGTTAGTCTAAGTTCGTTTAAAAGAATATGTCACGTGACAAAAGACTCAAATACTTAAAAAATATTCTCTTTTTATCCTGGCACTTCAAGTTCTATGCTGCGCTAATTGAGCCAAATTAATTCCAAAATACATATATCGTTTCATGAATTAGCTTGTTAAGCCAACCTATCCGTTTAAATTGTACCTACATTGAGAAAGGTGTAAATGCTCGAGAGAGGAAAATTAGATCATACTAGGAGGCATTCAAGTAACTTCGATAGAGACGAACGACGTCCTCAAGGGACACTATAAACGAAATTATTCTGGTATAAAAGCCACTTAATTAAATCAAGTTCTGGTTCGTAAATGTATGTTCCTAGCCTCTCTGGAGGACTGGTCATTCCCAGCCGTGGGCGAAGGCAGATGCACTTTTCCGCCGATGAAACTCAATGTATTATAAATACAGAAATCAATTGAATTGTAACTACATGGATTCAAAGAAAGCAAATAAAACAAACAATTTCCCTTGTTTCTGATGAGCCAGTATTTTGAAACAAGGAATATTTTTAAGAGTTTGAATTCATAATGTTTCCAGGTTTTGGAAGTAAAGGATTATATTAACGAGTTTCGGAACATTTACTAGCTCCCAATGTTTTAAATAAAATAATGATGTTATTCTTAAACTTTATTTTAATTCATAATTATAGTTTTAGAGGTTTTACAGTTGTATACAATTTTCTACTTAAATTTTTCAGAAGAAATTGATCTTGAATGATTGTAGAACCGAAAGTATATTATACTTTATGCCCTTTGGCAAAAATTAATATTTGAACTTCAAAGGTGACAAATAGTATACTTTTCTAATAATCCAAACAAAGAAAACTTTCAAAATTGCTACTGAATCTTTTTACAACTTTAAGCGTGTATATAAAGTTTCTTATTTGAAACTTTTTAACACGATGAGGAATCTTTAAAGTAGAATTATGTTCTTTTTTAAAAGTTTATGTTGGTTTAAAAAATGTACTTTAAAATATTTAACTAACCCTATGTCGTTCTCTAGCGCTCGGTTCTTTTGCTGATATCAACGGTTCCATTCTTTGTCTACCAACAAAATTTTGCAGTTTTTCACGAAAGTTTTTGAAACTTTAAGATTTTATTTAATGTGATTCATATTGAATTTTTAATGGATTATAATTATTCTCATGACGAAATTTCCAGCAGATACTGTCATATAAGAGACATAGCCTTAATAATCTTCATATTAAGAAAAGCTTGGATTCTTCTTTGAGTAAAAAGATTTTCAACTAAACGATATGTGTATATAGAAACCGAGACCATTAGAGTCGACGGAAATGCCGACGGTTTCATTTAAACGTAATGTCGTATGTGGTTCTATCATTATGACGCTGACTCCTGTTTCATGTAATCGTCTGCTTTTAAGCACAAAATGTTCTCACTGCCTAGACGTCAAGGTTAAGGGTGGGAAATTAACGTTTGGGTTCGGGGTATACTTTTCTTGTTTTTAAAAGGAAGTAAATACATCTATTTCCGTCCACATAAAAGCCTGCCTCTATCCTATCTTACTTTCAGAGAAAGCGAATGAGCGTATTTTCTTATTTCAGTTTCTCACGCAAAAATAATACAATTGTTGACTCTAGCTCCAGAGGAAACTTGCATTTGATATCGCACTTGGATACAATTATTTATGACTTGCCATTTATAAAACGAATGCAATTCGGCTCTCGCGAAGGCTCCTTCCGTAAAATTTATGCAAGAATATAAGGGCTGATATTGCATCGAAAAACAAGGTTAAGAATCTAATCCTTTCCAAAATTGGAATTAGTCACAACACAAATATTTAAACAGAACTCATCAAATGTATGGGATTATTTAAAATGTAACATCAATATAATATTAAACCACTATAACCAATTTCTAATAGACAGTATTTCACAAGATACGCATGTTTCCCAATGTTTGAAGAGTAGCAAGTTCGGTTGAAATTATTTCAAACCAAAGATACGAACACAAATAATGTTTTTCTTGATTTTACATCTGGGATGTCATTCAACTACTAATTTCCAATAAAAAACCAATGTTCGCTGCGGTCGTCTTTGAAAAAAAAATCTTTAAGGAAATTATAATACCAATTTTTTATTTTTTGTTATCATACAAATCGTGCGATTCAAATCGTACAATTTGAAAAAATTGATTTTTCGATTTTGCTATAAATTTCTTTTGTTCATATTTACTGTTCGCGATATGATTGTTCTACATAGTAAAACTATAAATGTACTCATACCCGCTCATGCTTTTATACACTAGAACTTTTTTATTATAATCAGATAAAAGTTTAAAAATAAATAAAATCTTCTGGCTATTCGAAAAATGTATCTTTTTTAGAAACGGCTCCGGCGAATATTTTGTTTTCTCTTGAAAATTTATTCTTGTAAGGCATTTGAGATACAAAATCAATAGACACTTTCTTGGTATTCGCATCTTTGGGTTGATATATTTATATTTTAATTCATTTATATTTTATTAATATTTTGTTTTCTCTTGAAAATTTATTCTTGTAAGGCATTTGAGATACAAAATCAATAGAAACTTTCTTGGTATGCGCATCTTTGGGTTGAACTTATTTTAACTTAACTATGTATCGTATTAAAAATTCTAGAACGTTCCAAAAAATTCTAGAACTTCTAGAGAATTCTTGGACATCCCTAGAATACTTAACAAAATTTTATACTGATCTCGAATGTTAAAGAATATTTAAAATTCTTTACGAACATGCTAAAATTTTCATTCCAAACACTTCAAAATTTTCCAGAACAGTCTAAAAAGGTCATGAGTATTCTAGAATTTTTTAAAGATGTTAAAAGTAAACCATGTTGCATAAAATTATCAATTAGACTAGAAAATTACAAAAAGTCCAGAATTTTCAATGAAATTGAATTTTTTTTTTAATTTTCAGGATATTCCTCAAGTTTCCATATTCTTTAAAGAACATTGCAGAATATTCTATTGCATGTCTTACTAGGATATTAGAAACGAATCAATTCAAACCCCTTCCCCTTTCCAACGTCTCGTGGGCAAGAGAAGGCACTCCTGTCACTGATTACAGAAATAATGTTGGTCAAAACCACTATCCCTTACCAACGTCTCGTGGGGGCCGGGAAGGCAACCCTTTGGTCGGCCACATAAATAATGTTGATCAACTCCCCTACCCATTTCCAACGTCTCATAGTGGCGGGAAGGCACCCCAGGGACTGCTTACAGAAATAATGTTGGTCAAACCCCTATCCCTTTCCAACGTTTCGTGGTGGCGGGAAGGCACCCCAGGGACTGGTTACAGAAATAATGTTGATCAAACCCCTATCCCTTTCCAACGTCTAGTGGGGGGCGGGAAAGCACCCCTGTGACTGATTACAAAAAAAATAATGCTCAAATCCCTACCTCTTTCCAAGGTCTCGTGGGTGCGGGCAGGCACCCTTGCGACTGGTCACAAAAATAATGTTGGTCAAACCCCTACTCCTTTCCAACGTCTCGTGGGGGCAAGAAGGCACACCTTTCCGGCTGTTCTCAGAGATATGGTTGAAGGCAGCCCTGTGACTGGTCACAGGAATAATGTTATATTCACTAACAATAACAATGTAATAATGTAATAAAAATGTGATAATGAATGTAATGAAAATGTAATAATGTGCAATAACGTTATGTAATAATGTACCGTCATTATTCAAAACAAGTCATTCGTACATTCAATTAATTATCTATATTCTCAAATCACTTATATCTATTCAACTGCAGATTTATTAACGAAAATTTCAGGTAGAAATAAAATATTATACAGTCCACCTTCTCAATAGTTCTACTCTCAAAGGGCCGTTAATCCTAATCCGAGCTCGGGATCCACCAATCCTGCGCTTTCCCGAAGTTCGGATCCGACTTTCTAAATAAATCCACGCGAAGGTTTACGAATTTACACTTTCACTAAGCGCAGTACTATTGTGGAAGGGCTTCCGAAATTCTTTGCATTCAATAGTGCGGCAGTGTTGAGGGAACCCCATTCCGAGAAAAGTTATTCCCCTACCAGCCCGATCGCGGCACTATTAAAAAGTGGACGGTGCTGTTCTTGATAACCCCTTTTTTAATAATACCATTCTCCTACCAATACTCTCAATCCACATACTTCTTAATTTTCATTTCTTCCTCCCCGCATCTTCTCCTCTTTCCCCATTTCCCCCCACCCCAGCTTTTCAGACACTGGGCCTAACATATCTTCTTCTCTACACCACGGCTCTTCAGAGGGGAGCAATTCGGACGGAATTTTTCCGCGCTAATTCAGGTGGCGTAGTAGTGAAAATGAGACATCTTGCAAATGAGTATTTAGGACCAAATTTCCCCTCGCTGAAGACCTCTGCTTGACACTACTCATAATTTGCCCCTATATCCTTCTTCTCACCAGTCATCCTGTAACTTCATTTACCCGTCTTCTCTGATTCCCTTACCCCCACATCCTCCACCTCTATCACACACACTACCCAGCCTTCCTTGTCCCCTCAACCCCTTTTCCCGAACACACTTTTATTTCCCTCATCTGCTTCGGTAACCAGCCTTATCACGCATACCCTTCCCCTGGGTCTTATTTCTCACTTCCCCATCCCCACCCTTCTCTTCATTAGCTTAGTAAACCATATGAGCGGACTCCGAAATAGAGACGGTAGAAAATTATAAACGGTACATTCAGGGTTTGATTATAATGGTGGGGCGGGGGGTCTTCTTGTAAGTATAATAGCAAAATTGGGATCCGCATGTTGAAAAACGTCTAGCAGTAATAATGATGGGCATGATATCGATTCAAAGGACGTGGCATTGGGAGTTTCGTGCGTCTAACTTCTGCCGCCACCGAAGACACAAAGCAGTTCTCCTCCGTCCTTCCAAGTGTTTAGATAGAGAATTAAGTTCATCACAGAAGGTGGGCCGCTCGTTATTCAGCACCCATCCACACCCCATCGACCTAATTCACAACAGAACAGTATTGAGTACGTTTAATGGTTCTAACTTGCGCGTACTTACGTTCGTGGACATACTATACATGTGATCACTATTCAAAAGCTGCACCAGCTCTCGGCATTCATTATTCACTTGCGGCCTTAATTCTCAACGCAACATCAAGGTCATCCCCTTTTCATAATTAAAACGCTGCTACTGAAATCTCCGAGAGACGGCCAGACTGTTTTACAAATATAACATCAAAAAACTTAAAAAAATTGTAATGGAAACTGTTGAAACTTTGGGGAAACTGTGCATAGATCGGTTGATATTCATCCTTAGTTAAATTATAGTCATACAACATTATCTTTATACTGGAATCAAGATTACGGGGGCTTAATAATTTTATCGAATTTCCAGTTAAGATAATTGCCTTTTCTATTTCAGAAAGATATAATCAACCTTTAAAACACAATTTCAACAAAAGCTCTTTCAATTTTTCGATAGAAAACGGCAAAGCGTTTGTTGAAACGGCAATGCTTTATAAGAACGTGAGTCTTTTAATTAGAACTTTCAGGGTGTCAAACTGTTATGGCTCCGCGTGCATCCCAGCGGGATAAAACAAACCAGACGAGCAACAAAAATGCACGGCGTCTTTACGAAATCTTTATGAGTTCGTTACAAAAATATCTATGTTAGAGTCTTCAATATATGCTTACTATATTGCTTGTAGAGTTAAAAAATTCTCGGTAACATCAATTTGTAGAAGGGAAAAGAGTAAGTTGCCAAACGTTACTGTAAATGCGAGAAATAATCGAGAATTTAGGAGAATTCTTGAGAACATTAATTTTGTACAGTTATTATTTTTTAAGTTAAATAACATTTATATTTAATGTACCTTAACCTATATTCATAGTAATAAATATTAGAAATTAAGATTATTTTGTAGTCATAATTAGGGCCGTCTCAACCATTTCTGTTGGACTTTCTTCTTTACAATTTTTTTTAGAATTTTTGCCATTTTGGTTTTACAATAATATTATGAACGTGAACATTTTTCTGCATGAAGACTAAACTTTATCAAAGTACAGATTCTTAAGGGAGTATTCTGATGTGATGGGTAAAGAAAATCGATTTTTTTGGTGCATTTTTCGGTAGTTTATGGTCATAGAAATTAAATCCCACAGTCGGTTTTGACAATTCCTTCCTTTTCGACTAGTAATAACGCTTGACAGTAATGGACGAAATTATGCGCACTCTAGTTTCAGACCAGGTATACGGAGTCGGGCTTGAACTTAAATCGGAAGTCTCTAAACGTTAACAAGTCAGGGCCGTCTGAAAAGCTTTAAACGCGTTTTTCTCAAAACGTCATTTTTTGCACTAGGTGCAATTTTTTTCTCAAGAACTATAATTTTTACTGTTTTTTGTTACTGTTGAAAAGAACGCTGTCATTTTATTAATTTTCGTAGAAATATAAAAACTGAAGTACAAGCCATAAAGCTAAACATTTGTCCATTTGAAGTAATAAAATATAAACTACAAATTAAAGTACTCCAAATTTAATTCAGATTCAAATTCAAAAATATAAATCCACCTTAACATTTTCAATGCTCTAAGTTAAAGAATCCATTCATGAACTATGCAATTTTCAAAATTTATAAGCTGGAAACATTGAAAATTGAAAGATTAAAATTTTTGAACTCAACACTTCGTAAATTAAAAGTTAAATTATTTTCGTTTCAAATAGTTTCAAACATCATCGAAAATCTTGAAAATTTTGTTAAAAATGCTGAAAAATCTAGAAGTATCTTTGAACGATATGAAATTTTTAATTTTTTAAAATGTTTTCAGAATTTCGAAATATTTTAATCAATAAAAAATGTGAAACAATAAATGTTTTTTTAAAACAAATTTTCTTAAGTCTTTGAATTCTGCATTTCAACTTTCTTTAAATTAAAAATAAAAGCTCAATAATAAAAATACGAAATGGAAACTTTTTAAATTAAGACATTTTCAAATTACGCATTGTAAAGTTAATGGTATCATAATTGAAAAAGGTAAAAATCCAACTAATTATTTTAAAACATCTGTTAACACCTGGTTACGCATAATTATATGCTATAATAAGCTTATGTAAATGCGATCACAATTGTACGATATTTTCATAATCTGACTTGTTTTTAAGTGAATAAAGTCAAGTAATTAACTAATACCTAGTTAATAATTTGAAAAATATTCCCTAAGTTACTTAAAATCAACATAGGTGCATTGAAAACAATTTGAGCTAAAAAGTTGACGTTAATTTAGGGGAAAACCTAAATTCTCGTAAATTCTCAAAAATAAAATCTATTGATAACTTACCGGTAATTCTCATAACGTGATGTTCAAAATACATCTTTAAGACACCATCATGTAGTAAGAACAGCGTCAAACTTTTGTGCAACTCGGCCGCATTTCTCACATATATGTCGAATTACTCATAAAAAATCATGCAACTTCGTTAGTCGTAATCCGTAAATAAGCAACAATCTAAATCTGCTATTCAAAGCGTTGCAGCTGCAAGCGCAGAGATAAAGTTTTGGTCTTTTTATTGCCACAGCGAGAGCGAAAATTGGTCCGATGGGAGGACCACACTAAACGAGGGTTTATCGTTATCGACACATTATTTGTCGATCGGCTAACTACACACCCGCTGGCAGAAAGGAAAGAAAAACACAAGGTTTCCTCTCCAAAATTTACTAAAGGAGATAAAAATAGATTCTCAAGTACTTACTCGCATCTTGGCTCTGACAAAATAGCAGAAACAATAAAAATTTTATGGATATGAAAGAAAAATACATAAAACCCATTTGTTACAAAATGACGTTAAGTACCCATCAAAAATTGTTTAGTAGTTGAAGATGCTATTTCGATTTATTTAAATTTTCTTCCGAGAGGGTACCTTTTTTCGTCTCTCGCTCACTCACTTTCTCTTACTCACTCTCTGCGTCTCTAACCCTCGCACCTCACTCGACATACCCCTCGTTATATTATACGTATATACTCACTCAGTTTGAGAGCTTCTCCGCATAAGGCTGATACCGCAATTTTTGAGAACTTATTAATATTTCTTTGATTCAAAAGGTTTTAAACTATTTCAAACGAGATTCAAAGTTCATAGATTTCCAAGAACTCTGGGTTTTTGTTAGCAATAACTTAAAATGTTTAATGAAACTAAAAAAACCCTAAAGGAACTCGTGATTTGTTGATTTTAAGATATAGTTTAAATGATTTTACATGATTTCGAGATACTTCATGTGATCTTGAAGATTTTTAGAGATTTCAAAATCCCGAGTCGATATCTTAGCCCTATTTAAGCCCTGCCCAATTCTAGGCAGAACCTACTTTAGCCCTGCCAAGCCAGTCATGTCCTATTTTGAACCCCGTTGGACCTACTTATGTCCTATTTAGTACCTCATATAATTCTTATACCCATACTTTCAAGTCCTCTAATAGGACCTTAAAATTGTCTGAACATTTTAGGAATTTAAATATGACCAATTTAATTTCTGTGTGGATAGATAAAAGTTTATTTTCTTGGCTGCTGGCCTTAAAAAATTAACTCACTTACACTTCCATTTTCTTTACAGAATTTCCTTACAACTAATTCTTAACAAATAACATCCATCTAAACCTTATCACTAAGGCCGCTCGTCTTAACTTCCTCGCTTCGCTTCGCCTCGCCTCGCACGAATCACCCTACTTTCTAGCATTGCCTCGCATTTCCCAGCTCTGCGTTAGCGGCTAATACCTAATACTTATCCTACTATTTACATTATTTACAATTTGCTTACACCTTTTTCCTCTCCTATTTACAATGTTTCCTTCTCCATTGTTCTGCCTCCTTTCTTCTCTTCTTCTCCTTCTTACCCAACACCCTCTTCATCCATGCTATTTCCCTTGGTCCCCCCTTTTATGCAACAATACATCTATGCTAATCCCACTCCTTTCCACCTCCCCACACTCCTCGAAACAGTGCTCCACTTTTGCATCATCCTTCCCGCACAATTCACAAATACTCTTCTCTCTAGAAAGCTATAACCTATAAAAATCCTATAAAAATAATAACCTATAAAAATGGAATGCATCCGCATCCCATCCTCGCTTACTTTCTCTCGTTTCTCACACAAATATTGCGCTCTCTGCTTTGGCAGAATTAACACATATTTCCTTTTAACCTTGAATCCCTCATTCTCTCCTCCCCTTCTGCCTTCTCGCTCTCTCGCTCTATCGCTCTCTCTCTATCCATATGTAATCCAGTCGATCTAAAATACCTTTCCATTTCAACCTCCATCTTCCCACCCGCTCTCTTTTTCTCCTTCTCGCACCAACACTCTCTAACTAGCTTATTCCCCCTCTTCCAAAGTTTCTCCTCATATATACACTCTTAACTTCAGGCTATAATCCCCAACCTTGTTCTTCCCGTCTACCTCTAACAATGTAATAAGACCCATTTCTTGCCAACCCCAGTGCTCATTTTACATACCACTCTTGTATCGTATTAACCTCCTCTCTTTCCTTCCATCCGCACACCTTTACTCCATAAATTATACACTAAATCACTAGAGACTCGAACGATTTCATTCTCCTTCCAAAATCATCTGTGAACAACTTCGTTTCAAGCCCCTACACCTGTCTCGTCACTACATTCGGCCTTCTCACCTCTCTTTTACATGACCATCCACTCCCCGAACCCTCCAAACAGAAAGCCCAGGCACACAAACTCTTTCACCTCCTGCACCGTTTTTATCTTTCAGTTCCACTCACCTCCCTTATCCCTTCCTCCTCCTTTCCTGAACGCTATAACCTTGGAATTTCTCGCATTCAGCTCTAGCCAATTTTTACCCGGGTAGATTGTCAAACTTTTTATCATTTCTTTTAAGGCCTCCTCGCTCTTTGCTAGCAGCTGTATATCATCTGCATATGCGAGTGCCCATATCCTAACCCCCCCTACCCTAAGTCCTCCTAGCACTCCGGCTGCTAGCAATCTTACATTAAGTCCATATAATCCAGAAACGCTCCGAAATTCCCATCTCTCCTCTCACTCTACCTTTTGTCTCTTCATATGCCTCCCTTACCGTCTCGATCAAACTTCTCTCCACTCCCCTCTCTTCCGCCGCCTCCGAAAACCTCCCCAAATCTACTGAAGGAAATGCGCTATTGAGACCCACAAAAAATACGTACCTAAACCCGGCCTGCGTCTCCGGTAATATTTTTTTACCCTCGATATCCGTCCGCAGCCTCTCCTCCTACACGATCGTGTATACTGTGTACGCCGTATTCATTAACGTAATCCCTCTGTAATTTCCTGTCTATCTCTATCTCTTTTTTTATACAGTTGCTCCATTAAACCCTCCCTCCACCTTCCTGGGAATCCCTCTTTCCTCCATACTTTCTTCACTACCTCCTTCAGCCTCTCCTAACTTCGTTCTCTATCCTGTCCAGCTCTGCTACCTTCGACCTTCTTAACTTCCCTATCTGTCTCTTCATCGTCTCGCTTATCCTCACTCTATGCTTGCTGAATCTATTTATCATCTTCCACACAACCCCTCTGCCTTAACACTTCTCAACGCATCTTCCAGATCTTTCTCCTTTTCCTGTTCCTTATTCTTACACATCAATCTGAAATTCTTTCTCAATTCTACGTATTCATCTCGTTTCGCTGTTCCCTCTTTCCACTTTTTGTACTTACTTTTCATCGTTTAAATTCTCTACCGCACCACGGTCTTACCATTCCTTTCTTCCTCTTCCTGAATATCTTCTTTTGCAACACCCTTTCACTTTCTCTCCCAAATCCTCCCATATCGTTTCCATCGACTGCCCTTTAAAGCTTACCTTCCCTAACTGCTCCTGATAATTTTCCATCGCCTCCTTCGTCCAGCTCACCCTCTACTTCAACGTTACTTCTTCTCCACCTTACCTTCCGCCGCTCTACTCCCTTATCTACAACCATAATGGCTGATGGCCTGATTCTAGCCTCCCTCCGCTGCGAATCTCTCATTCTCCTCGCACCCTTCCATACTTATTACTAAATAATCTATCACCGATACCTCTACCTTTACTTACATATGCATATTTTCCCTCTTCGTCCCCTGTTATCAGACCATTCGCCACCACCCAGCCTTCCCTCTTAATTTTCGCATTGAATCCCCCCTCCCCCCGTACCACCATATCTTCCTATCTCTCTCATATTAAGTCTTCCACCCTTTACTTAATCCTTTTCATCCCATTCTTCTTGTACACAGTCACAAACTTACACGATACCCCTCCTATCTTTATTACCCTCATTTCTACGCCCTCCCCCTCTCTCTCCTGCATGAACTTCTTCCTCTAATCCATCCCTAACCTCCGTCATAATTTCCTCACTAGCCCTTCCTTTCCCTTTCCATGAACAGTCGAAGCGTGTGGCTAATTTCCTCCCCGTCCAATTCACTACCAGCACTGTTAGGATTCTCGGAGACCACCTCCCGCTCCCCTACGAACCGTTCTTCCATCGGTAACTGGAACCGCTTCATTCAGCAGTACCTTCTGTAACCCACTGATATCTCTCAAGACTGTTACCGTCTGCCACTCCAAAATTTCCCTTTATCCCACTTTATTCCACCCCTCACAGCCCCTGAAAAAAGCCTTTTCTCTCATTTTTTCTGACAGTAAACTCTCCCGCTCCCTTGAAAACCCAACCTTACTTTTCCTATTTAGCCAAGTCCCACCCCACAACTACTAAGAAAATTATTTTTTACCTCTGCAATCCACCCCTCACAACCCTACTCACCTCCTAGACTTCCATCCTCACACTCCACTCACACCTTCCACGCAAACACTTCGTAAAACCTTCTCACCACCCGTTGCTGCACACGTTCTCACCAGATAGTGAAAACACTTATGGATAAGGCAGAGTAATGCGGGTTTTAAAAAAATAATAATATAATTTCAGGGAAATATTATTGAATATTATTTTCTATTCTTCTCACTAGTCGAAATAGATCATTTTTAAATCTTAAATTAGATAATAATTAAAAGTTTTGAGAAAGCAATTTCTTCCTTTAGACCACAAAAACAAGAAATGTTTGAAGTAAAATCAAAAATATGATTTGCCATTTAACATTTCACTATCTATTTTTCCTTCAAATTTAATGAAATTGGCCAACCGGTCGTAAAATTAATAATGTTATTCACAAGTATATTTTTGCTATACTTTACATTCTACCTTGTAATAATCTAATATGAATAGAAACTATTTTTCAGTTTTTATATAGTTATATATACGTTTTGAATTTTAATATAATATAACAGCTATAAAACTAATAATATAATAAGGCACAGTTAAAGAATTTTTAGAAATAAGAAAAAATACAACAATTTTTTACCTATTTTCCGCAATATAATATTTTATATTTAAAAAATGGGTATTTTTGGTACAGCAGCAATTATAAATAATATTTATATGAAATGAAATTTGTTTGAAATATGCTTTGCAATAAAAATAATCAAATATATTTCTTACCAATTACTGAGGGGAACCATTTGTTCCTGAAAATAATCATTTTCTTCTAGCCGAAAATTTAAATATGTTATAAATCTTATGTATTTGACAATTCTTTAAACAATTTTGGTTTGTTTGAGCAATTTTTTTCCTGCTGTAAATGTTTAATAAGGCAGCTCATAAATATTAATAGTGAAACTTTCTACGGGAAACAGTTTGCAACTATTTAAACAACTAATAATCGTTCACTTGCCTTTTAATATTCAGTAGTTTATTATCTTAGAAGTTAAGTCCTAATTATTTAAACAAAAATCATTCTTTACGATAATTTGTTGAGATAAGAAAATACTCATCAATAAGCGATATACTAAAAGAGAATCTAAAAATTCGCTATTTTGTGTCATTCGTTCTAGAAAATACTAACATTTCAAGATTTAGTTTGAATAATTGCAAAATATATTAAGCAAAAAATATTTTTTATACGTTGGTCAGCTATATCATTTATCTCGGAAAATAGCAACGTTTGACGATTTAATAGAAAAAATATATTGTTTAAACACATAATCTTTGTTTAAACAATTTCATATTAGATGAAAAATATTTGGATACTTTTGATTTCTCGAACAAAAATAATTAATGCTGCAATTTTTCTTTAAAAATACCATCTTTGGCATACGTTTGACATAAAGTCATTAGAAGCGTGTATATTAGATTTCATTTAAATTCACGATAATCACTGAGATAATTTCCTTTTACACAAAATCAAAATAAATCTAGCATTTATTTTCCATTCTTAATAAAAAAAAACATGCTACCTTCTTCCAGTTATTCAAAAATAAAATTGGATTTCAAATCTAAATGTGTCACTCAAATAAACAATAGACCTCTCCTCCAACAATTGTACTTACATTAAATTTTTTACAACACAGCGCAAATTTTGGAAAAGATTCCACCCATTCGTTGCACTTTAATCATAAAAATCTGACTGTCTGCGGGCACATTCTCATCGCGCGCTGAGCACGCGGCTCGTTTCGTTCGCAAGTTTGAGCGCGCCTATGGCGCGCTTCGCGCTCGGGTATTTTTTCTTTGCATTTGGAATGCTTGAATAAAACTTTATCAAACAGATCTCTTTCAAATCGCAGTATTTATATGCCTCTTTATATTTTGAATTTTCTACTTAATTATGTACAGTTAAAGATTAAGTTTCTGAAAGCTCTGTAGGCTTTGAGGTACACATTCTCATCGTGATAGTCGCGCTGCACGCTCGATTTTTAAGGGACATTTATAACCCGGTTTTGTTCAATCTTTTTTTACATAACTTTGGTCGTTTTTTCACAAATTTTTTATTTATTTATTTTTTATTTTCAATGTTATTTTTCACAAATAAAACAAAAAGTATGCGTCCTATCAAGAAGTGTGTCGTAACGAAATTGTAGATCTTTTTTCGGATCACAATATTTGTCAATTCATCTTTTTCCGTACCCTGCATAGTTTGATCACAAAATGGAATTTTTGATTTTTCATTATTTTTTGTATAATCAAAATTTGAATTTTCGATTTTATAAGAAAATCCGAAAAGTTGTTATTATAATCTTATAGGGCTTTAAAAAATAAATGTTTTTATTTTCTTGGCTTTTTTCATATCGTGCATTGTTTGGCTTAAAATTTGGATTTTCGACTAATTTTAAAAATTTTGAAAATGCTATAACTCCGAGAATTTTCTTATTATCAAAAAAGGTCATAAGATCATAAATATCATAAATATCCGTCCATAGAATTTTCAAATTCGGAAAAAATGGTTTCAAAAATTTTCAAAATGCGCTCACTTTTTGAATTTTTATCCAAAATTACTGGTTAACGATCTCGTCCTTTCTTTTAGGACCTAAAAAAAGTGTCCCAAAGATCGATTTGATTCGTTATTTTTTCGAGCGTTTTCGTGTTTACGGAGGGACGTACAGACAGCAAGATAAGCGCCATCGTAAAAATTTGGTTTTCGGATTCAGGGGGTCTCAAAACGTGGAGATCCGTTAAAAAATGTGGTGTCAAATTTCGAACAATTCTAATACTTTATAGATCATAAATGATGTGAATGTAAAAATAAATTCAATTGAAAATAAAACTACCGTTTATGCAAATGACTTCATATACATTTATATTAAATTTAATAAAAACTTTTCTGTAGTTGTATTTTTAACCGATCGCTTCCATAAGTCAGGTAATTTAAAAATATAACATATCAAGTACAATCTTCCACTTTTTTGCCTTTAATGGTACAAGTTTGTAAAAAATGTGTGCCTCTCATTTATTTATACCCTCCTTAATTATTTATGGCAAAAGAAAATTGAATTTATTCATATAATATTGTATATGTCAACAATAACACCGGAAAGAAAAAGCATCAAAAAGCTCGTATTGTTTTTGAAAAAATAGTGAATTTTCATTTTTCAAAAAAAATATGTCATCATCTTTAGGCCTCAGTCACAAAATAAACTCTTATAAGATATATTTACCATATTAGTACCAAAAAAAGATTGCGTGAAAAAAACGTTATTTTTTTAAAAATTAAATTTGCACATTTCCATAAAAAACCGTCGTCATTTTGTCAATTTAGAAAGTTTTTTGAATTTAACGATGGATCTTAAAATAAAATGGAATGATCCATCTGAATAAAAAAAAAAAAAAATGCACATACCTGTATTCGGCCTGAATTGCGTCACCAGTATTACAAGTTCATACATTCTAAATTTGCCCAAAAACGTTTTATAAAACTGGTGAAATACGTGTCTTCTAAAAACCTTTGAAACCAACGTATTTCTAGCCAAAACGATTCAGCATGCCCATGACGATCAAAAGCCATAAAAATTAAAAATAGCAAGTATAGTTAACTGCTTGAAAAATTTAATAATCTAAATACATAGATTGATTCAGAATCAACGACAAATTTTAGATCTCAGTACTATGAT
>JAAAKG020173179.1:0-22887 GCA_010014905.2 Druon quercuslanigerum
GTTTTGTTCTCTTTTTTTGTTTCCCGCCTCCTTTTTTTTGTTTTGGTGTTGGGGTGTTTGTGTGGGGGGGGGGGGGGGGGGGGGGGGGGGGGGATTCGAATAAAGCTGGGGTGGTGAGAGAAGAGAAATTCAAAAAGTGAAAAATAAGGGCCGCCCTAACAGTGTGGTGAGCCTGCTATTGACAAAAAAGGGAAATAAAAGAAAAGAAAAGAAAACTTACAAGCACAAGCCTCTGCAAAGTGGAGACATAACTATTTTCCGAACGAACGATCGCATCGACGATGTGTCTTCGTTTTAATTGCTGTGTTGTTAAATTCGGAGGCACTGGCGGCAAAGAAGGAGGCACCTGTCTTCGTTGAGTAGCCTGAAATTGTCCTATCGTTCCCGCTTCTTCTTCCAACTGCAAATCAATCAACCTCCTTAAATTATTCTTCATACGACAAATTGACCATTACTGGGACAGTTACGAAAAACTAACCCACATAAACACATTTTTAAAATGGTGAATTGGAATTTTTGGTGAACAAAAAGTCTTTATAGTAAGTGGCCAATACATTATTTGATTGATTAGAACCAAAAATACATTATTAATTTAATAGTTGATTAATATAAATGGTGGGACACAAAAAAACCAATACTGGGACAAGGATAATCCAATGCGGGTTATCAAAATAAAATTGTACAATTTACTTCCAATTATAGAATATATTAAAAAGCAAGATAGGATTGTGATAAATCATAAGGAATTTATTTTTCTTTATTTTAAAATAAACTTAATATCAATATGTTAATATTTTTCTTAACAAAATAACAAGGTATTATTAAATCAAATCAATTAGTATTAAAAACATTGTTTATAAGCTCTGTTTCTTGGCGTTCAATTAATTATTTTATTCTGAAAAAGTTGTTCAAAGTGGTTTACTGAAACCTCTAATTCTTATCTCAACTTTGACCAACTGCTTAAGCAAATTTTGATTTAGAATTCATCTTAGTTAAAATAAATACATAAATTGGAAAAAGTATTCAAAGAAT
The DNA here is from genome assembly GCA_010014905.2 of Druon quercuslanigerum. Classification (NCBI taxonomy): domain Eukaryota; kingdom Metazoa; phylum Arthropoda; class Insecta; order Hymenoptera; family Cynipidae; genus Druon; species Druon quercuslanigerum. The sequence continues at coordinate 1,033 of JAAAKG020173179.1, forward strand.
TCCAATTATTTTCTAAATGAAAACGTTAATGACTGAAAAATGTTTTTTGCTTAATATTTTAACTAATTTGTTGAAAATTCGTTTTTTTTGGTACAAAAATTTATCTTTTTAATTATAAATTTCATCTTTCTTAAATTATTGAATAATATTGAATTGTTCATCTTTCTTGTTTTATTGAAAATTCATTGCTTTTTTTTAATCAATGAAACTGCTTTGAATTTGTAATTAAAATATTTTTTTAGTTGAAATATAAACTATTATATTTCTTGATAAGAATTTACCTTTTTTTGGTTAAAACATCCTACTACTCGCTCAAAAGTTGTACTACTCTGTAAAAAATTCATCAATTTCTTGAAAATTCCACTCTGGTTGCAAATTAACTTTTTTATTGGAAATTCATCTTTTATATTATATTATTATGTTAGAAAAACCAACAATTTGGTTAAAATATTTTTTTTAATGGAAAATCTTTTTAAGTAATTCAATTGTTTTTAGTTTATAATTAAAATTGTTTTGTTTAAACTGCCAGCCAGTTTTTTTTTTACAAGAATTAATCTTTTTTGGTAGAAAATTAGTCTTTTTTATTTTAAAATTCAACAAATTTTTAGCCAATGAAAGTATTAGGTTAACAAAAAAATATGAAATTCATAAATAAAAAGATAAATTTTCGTACCACAAAGACGAATTTTCAATGAAATAGTTTAAAATATTAATATAAAAAGATTTTTCTGTGAAGAAAGAAAGAAATTTCAACCAAACTTAATTTTTATCCAAATAATAAAATTTGTAACCAAAAAATAATTAAAATTGTTGGAACACTTTATCTAATTTATGTATTAATTTTAATTAAGATGAATTCTAAATTATAAATATAATAGACTTTTTAACCAAAATGAATTGTCATGATTAAAAGACGAGTTTTCTTCCAAACAGTTATATTTCTAACTTGTAAATATAAATTTTTAACAGAAAAGTTAATTTACAACCAAACAGTTTTGAAATTTCAAGTAAATCGGCAATAATAATCTTATTAATATTTAATTTATTATTTTTTATTTATTATTCATAGATTTATATCCAGCTTCAAAAATATAAATCCCCGTTATCACTTTCAATGCTTTAAACTGAAGAATAAATCAATGAATTTAAAAAGGTTCAAAATTATACCATTTTAACAACAATTTCAAATTCTAAATCAAGCTCAGAATTGGTTAAAAATTGCAAATTGCCTGTTGAAATTCGGAATTTTAATTCTTTTCGAAAAACTCCCGGTCCAAATGCCGAATTTTAATTCTTTTAGAAAATTCTTCATTTCAAATAATTGTAAGAATTAGAACTTTTTTTGTAAAATTCCCTATTCCAATTCATAATTTAAATTTTTTCGAAAATACCTCGTTTTAACTCAGAATAATAATTCTGTTTCAAAAATTTAATTTTCAATTCATAATTGTTGTTTTTATTCTGGATAAATTCCAGTTCCAACTCAAAATTGGTTAAAAATTGAAAACTCCTCGTTCAAATCCGGAATTTTAATACTTTTCGAAAATTCTCTGTTTTAACTAAGAATTAGAATTTTTCTTTAAAATTCCCCGTTCCAATTCATAATTAAAATTTGTTTCTTAAATATCCCGTTTCAACTTAAAATTAGAATTCATCTTTAAAAAATGTCCCTATTTCAGCTCGGAATTGATTTAAATTAAAAATCTCCCTGCTCCAAGACAAATTATAATTTTTTGAATATATACCAGTTTCAACTCACAATTGGTTAAAATTTGAAAACTTCCTGCTCAGAAAAATGGTTCAAACTTGAAAATTCCCGGTTCCAAGTCAGAATTATTATTATTATTCTGGATAAATTCCAGTTCCAACTATAAATTTGTAAGAAATTGATAATTCCCTAATCAAATTGAAAGTAAAATTATTTTTATTTATTTAGTTTAAAAATTTTACTTTAAAATCTGAAAACATCGACATGCTTTTAAATTTTTTTTCAAATGATTATTTTTTAATTGTGCCTAATTAAAGAAACGTTCTCAAAATCTTTCAAATTTATTACGAAAATTTTTGCAAATCATTATAAATCTTTTTAAATATTCTCTTAAAATTAGTTTATTTAAAAAAAAATCATTTTCAATTTTCCTAGGTTTTTTTTATCGAAATCTGTCAAAATCTATATTTTGTTGGTACATGTAGACATTTCGCTTAAATTATTTGAAATCATTTCAAATTTTCAATAATTTTTTTTCAAATTAAACTTGATTATATAGAACAATTAAGATTGTAATGTTCAAACTTTAGTTTTTTCGTTTAGTTTTGAACATTTAATTTATAATTAATGATTTTTAGTAAACAGTTAGATATTTATAAATATTAAACAACTGTTGTTTTTCTCATTTGAAAAATTTTAAATTACATGCTTTAAAAATTGAATATTTTATAGTGCAATTATATTTGAAATTTAATAAAATCCTTTAATGATAAATATATTGTTTTGAAATTATTTCAAAATTTAAAGCAGTTCATAAAGTTTTAATAGTTTAACTAATAAGACTTTCCCAATGAAACAGTTTAATTGTTAAAATCTGGACATTCGAATCGTCTTGCACAAGCAATTATTACTTACTTTTTAAATCCTAAAGTAAAATTCAATTTTAAAAAAATCATTAATTAATTTATATTCACCGTTAATAAACTAAAAATGTTTTTTCATTAATAACTTTAAAGTTTGAACGCTTCAAAAATTTTATTGTTTAAGTCTCTAAAACTGCATTTTGAAATTCATTAAATTAAAATGTAGGCTTAAAAATTAAAAAACTAAAATGTAAAATTTTTAAACTGGAAGATTTTCGAATTGTGCATTCTAAACTGAATGTTATCATAAATGAAAAAAATCACAATTAAACTAATTATATAAAAAAAAACGGTTAAAATCAAAGTTGAAAGGATTTTTTTGTCTAAAAATTTGTAAATTCCCGGTCCAACTGGAATTTTATATACAATTTATGCGGAAAGTTTTGGAATACAAAAAAAATGGCGAATTTTGCAGCGTTTCATTCACAGATTTTAAGGAGTATTTTGCCAGAACAGAAATAAGCTTTGGTAATAAATTCAAAAGAAATTTGAAAATACTAGAAATTTTTAACTTTTGTTGATTCATCTTGGAATATAAAAGATACTCAACGATATTTATTACTGTCCCAGTATTAGACACACTTTTTACGTTGTCCCAGCAAAACTGAATACTTAATAAAATACCTCGGAAAGTTGGGGCATCTGGGGCGATTTGACGGGACTTGTTAGGGAAACAGTGTCCGAAGTGTCGACATCGTACTGATGCGTCGATCCTCGTCGAATGCTGAACCATCTTGAGAGTCTACCCTGATTGCAGGATTCCAAGGACTCAGGATTGCTGATTCTTATATTCTGGGACCTCCACTTGTCGCAAAGCGTTCGCGCTTTGTGAATGGTATTCCTCAACTGGCAGTTGCTCTTAATACTGACACTACTCTTTTCACTCTCCTCGTCGGACGAGAGATCATGATCGGATGCTGAGCACCAGGAATCCTCACTTCGCGCCGACCTCGTCGACCTCGTCGACGTATTCGAACCGATTGGTTCCATTGGCAGACGCTGATGTCTGCTATGTTGGCTGACTGTGTCCATTGGAATCGGTCCCACGTCATCCCATGATCTGCACCTCGAACGCGGCTCGTCTAAAATCAAAATTCACGTTTAAAAACAAAAAATCAAACTTCAGAGCCAAAAATACTTTAAAACAGGGAAAATAGGGTGACTTATCACGAACATAGGAAAATATAATGAGGGTGTCCCAAAATTTTTAGGGAAGAATTTCAAGGTATTTTTCAGGTTCTCCTAGCGTTTTAAAGAGTTTAAGTGCCCGGAGAAAGTGCTTAATTTAAATATTAAAAGAAGGCAAAGTAATAGACAACATATTATTCGCATTAAACAGGATTGCTACCATCTCTCAATTTCTAAATTATTCTAGGTATAAAGCCAACCATACACCTAGAAGATTAATAATATTATTGCAATACAATTTTTGTTTATAAATACATTTTAAACACTTTTTAGTTGAGTTTTCAAATCGAAAAGATAAATTTTAAACCTAAGAAATGAATTTTTAACTAAAATGATGAATCTTCAACCAAACATATGAATTTTTAACCAATAGTTAGTTGAATTTTCAACCCAAAAGATTAATGCTCTACCCAAAAAGACTCATTTTCAACAAAGTACATTAATTTCCATCTAAGACATAAATTTTGAACCCAAATTAGAATAGTTAAAATGTTCGAAGAATAAATATTTAAAAAAAAAATTATTTTCAACAAAATTGTTTTTGCTAACCAAAAAATGATTTTTCAAACAAAAATATAAGAGTTAAATTTTTAGTTAAAACAATCCATTTTTAACGAAGAAATAAATTCTCAAGAAAATAATTTAATTTTGAACACAAAAATGAATCATCTACCAAAAGTATACAGTTTCAACAAAATATAAAAAATTTAACTAAAAAAGATAAATTTATAAACTAAAACTAGAATAATTAAATTTGCAGTTAGAAAAGTAAAATTTAAATATGAAAAAACGAGTTTTCAGAAAAATTAATTTGTTTTAAACTAAAAATAATTATTTTTAAGCAAAAGTAGAATAGTTACATCTACAGTTAAAAAAATTAATTTTTTAATTTATTTTCATTTCATTTATTTTCATCACAAAAGATGAATTTTCTATAAAAAAATGAATGTTTGACTAAATATATTTTTTTCATCCAACGAAATTAATTCTTAACAGAAAATATGATATTTAAATTTTATAGAGAACAGAACATTTTTTAACGAAAAAGATTACATTTCTGTCAAAAAAGAGGTAAATTTTTCATAAAAAAAAAAGGAATATTTAAAGTGAATTTTCAACTAAATTATAGATCTTTAACTAAATAAAATTTAGTTTTTAACCAAGTACATGCATTTTTACCTAAAAAGATCAGGCTTCTATCCAAAATATAATACTTAAATTTCCAGTTAGTAAAATAAATTTTCAAACATAGAAAATTATTTTACACCAAAAAAATTAAGTGTCAACTAACCAATTTTTAACCAACAGTTAGTTGAATTTTTATTCGAAAAGATTAATGTTCTACCCAAAAAGACTCATTTTCAACTAAGTACATGTATTTTCATTTAAAAGAGATCAATTTTCAATCAAAATTAGAAAAATAAATGTTCAAAAAAGAAAACAAAAACCAAATTTTCAACAAAATATTTTTTTTTTATACAAAAAATGAGTTTTAACCATAAATATAATAAATAAATTTTTAGCTAAAACAATGAATTTTAAACCAAAAAATGAAGTCTCCACCAAATAATTCAATTTTAAACATGAAAGATGAATTTTCTACCAAAAAAGATATATTTCGAATAAAATATAAACATTTTCAACTAAAAAAGATACATTTAGAAACCAAAACTAGAATAGTTCAATTTGCAGTTAGAAGAGTAAAATTTAAACAAACAAAAAAACGATTTTTCTGACAAAAAATTTGTTTTCAACTCAAAGTATACATTTTCAAGCAAAAATAGAATGGTTACATCTTCCCTTAAAAAGATAAATTTTTAACTAAAAAGAAACGAATTTTCGGTTAAAGAAATTATTTTTTAATCACAGTGATCAATTTTCAACAAAAACTATTAACTTTGACCAAACAGTGGAATTTTCAACCCAAAAGATGAATTTTGTAACAACAAAAAACAAAAAGAATTTTCAACTAAATAGTTTTTTTTTAAACCCAAGCAATGAGTTCTTAACAAAAAATAGAATAGTTAACTTTTCTAAAAAAACATGTATTTTTTAACACAAAAGATTACATTTCTGTAAAAAAAAAAAATTTCAACAAAAAATGGAATAGTTAAAGTAAATTTTCGACTAAAATGATGAATCTTAACTAAAAAAATTAGTTTTCAATCAAACGCATGAATTTTAAACTAAAAATATAAAGCTTATAAAAAAATAAAATACTTAAGTTTTCAGTTGGTAAAAAAGGAAATGAATTTTTAACAAAATAGTTCAATTTTCCACTACAGAAAATTATTTTTAACTAAAAAGATGCAGTTTTAACTAAGAAGAGTACTCTTCTATCAAACAAAGACGGATTTTCAACAAATATTAGAATTTTCATCTACAGCAGATAAATTTCCAACTAAAAATAGAATAATTAAATTTTTAGTCCAAAACTTAATTTTCAATAAAATAAAAGTCAATTTATTAACAAAATAGTATAACTTTCAACGAAGAAGATTAAACTTTTATCAAAAAAGATAAATTTTCGATGAAAAATGGAACAGTTACATTTTCAGTTTAAAAAATTAATTCTAAGTAAGGCAAAACTGATTTTGAACCAAAACGATCAATTTTCAACCATTAAGATGAACTTTCTTCCAAGATAGACGAATTTTTAAAAAAGAATTTTTTTAAAAGTGTTTTTAAAAATTTTTTAAAGAATTTTTAACCAGAAAGTGAAATTAGCCACCAAAAAGCTTAAATATTCTCAAAAAAATCTAATTTTCCATAAAATACAGAAATTTAAAATAAAATATTTGAAATTTCAATTTAAGAAGATAAATATTGAAACAAACATGTAAGAATTAAATTTTAGGTTAAAAACATACATTTGTAACTAGAAAACATTATTTTAAATAATTAAATAAATTTTGAACAAAAAAAAAAAGGTTTGCCAACTAAAATGATGTCTAAAATGATGAAATAAATGAATTTTTAACAAATTAGTTGCAATTCCAACTAAGTAGTTGAACGTGATGTTTGATATTTTAAGCAAAAAGGATTTCGATTGTATACCAGAAATAGTTGAATTCAACAAAAAAAGATGAATTTTTAACAAAATAGTTTGAATCCTCAACCAAAAAAGAATATTTTTCAACCATATAGTTGCGATTTTTAACCATAATAATAAATTAACTTCAACTTTAGTTTTTCGAAAATTCCAGATATCTCTCAGGTTTTCACTGACATTGCCAGACTTTCTGGAATTACCTGCTCTGTAGCAAATCTGTTATTCAAAAAAGTATATGTTTATTTTACTCTAGAATTTTCTTTTTAAATATATGCAGTAATTATGATGCATAATTGTTTAAAGAATAAATGCTGTAATTATCTTAAATGCTGTATAAATGCTTTGCTAGAGCTTAAATGCTAAACATATTCTCAAGAGCATTTGCTCAACATAAATTCTTGGACATTTAAGAACTCAAGGTTTTCCAGAAGAAGAACTCAAGTTTTTCCAGGTCTATTTTTTACATAAAATAATTAAATAACCCGATTTAGGATGGCTCTTTTCACTGCCAATTAAATTAAAACATCGAACTGTAAGGATTCAAAAGAATTTCCATTTTAAGCAATAAAAACTGAGCTGCAAATTAAGGCTCTTTAAGGGGAACTTTTGAAGTTTAAACTTTAAAAATGGAAGTTTAAAAGTTTTTTAGTTCGAAAATTTTGTATTCAAATAATCAATCATTTACACGTATACAACTGTAAAATTAAAAAATTTAAACCTTTACAGATTATAGAGTTCAAAGATTAAAATTCAGTTCCAAAAATAGAAATCCACGTTATCATTTTCAATGCTCTACATTGAACAATCAGTTAATGAATTTAAAATTTGTAAACATTGTATAATTTTAAGCAGTTTTAAGCTAGAAACTTAAAGCAAATTGAGCGAGAAAATTTTTTTATAAACTGAACGCTAATTTATTTTTATCCTAAAAATCCTTAAAATACTTCAAAATTTTATTTAGAAATCTTGAAATATTTACATGTTTTACATTTTTCAGATTCTAAATCATTTTTTTTTATTTTCTCCGAACTTCTAAACATCTTTTTAAATGGTTCGAATTTTGTTTACAAATTTATCCTAATAATTTGTTTAAAATCCTGCAAAAAAATTCTCTAAAATTTTCCATATTTATTTATGATAATTTTGTAAATCTTTCTTAATATTTTTAAATATTCTCTTTAATTTAATTTTTTTAAATAAAAAATCATTTTGAATTTTGCTAGGAAATATTTATAGCTAGGACTATTTGTACTATAATTTTGGTCTACCGTTTTTTTGATTTAAATTATTTCAAATCATTTAAAATTTTATTTTTTTTTTAAATTTCTAAATATTTCTTAACTTATTCAAATTTTTTTTAAGAATAATAGGTGTTGAATTGTTAATTATATATCAAAATTCAACAATTTGACTTCTAAACTAAATTTTTTTAAATTGAATGGTTTAAAAAAATGGAGTTTCTTAGACTGAAATAATATTTGAAATTTAATTCAAATCTTTAATTATGAATATATTAATTTGAAGTTATTTTAAAATTAAAAATAGTTTTGTTTAAAAGTAAAAAATGAGCATCTGAAATCCTTTAAATCTTTGTGAAATCTTGAAATTTCTGAGAAATCTTTGAAAACTTTTGAGATTTTTATAAAATTTTTATTAAAGCTTTCCTTAAACCTTTCTTGCAAAGTCACTTGTGTTCGTTTGAAATCATTTAAAATATTTGAAACGTTTTGAGATGATTGAAATCTGGTGTACTGTGCTCTTTTTTAAATCTTTGTAATTCTTGTATTCATTTGAAATGCCATATTTTATGTAATGTTTTGTAATTTTATGTACATTCAAAAACCGAGAGATAAAAGACCTTGTAAAATCCGTTATTTGGTCATGGCTCATTCGAATTCTCAAACTGAATTAAGACCAAAATTGTCAACTAATAATTTTTATAACTTGTAAGTTACATATCACAAAAAATATATACTTTAACATTCTCTATTAGCGAAGACGAAATTAAAAAATTGTAGCATTATTCACAATATTAAAGTCTGTACAATGCAATCTATAAAATAATTAGTAAAGTCTACAAAAGATGTATAGAAAAGTAAACAAAAAAATTAATTGAAGGTTCTAGTGAAAAATGCAAGATCAGGATACCCAGCTATCCTGATGATAACTTTGTAAAACTGTTCTTCTGGGGTGATTGCTTAAATAAGCCAAACGGGAATTCTAGATTAATCTAAAATTGTCGCTGTTTAAGGTTGGCTTTCAATTTTTCGTTGTTATAGAAATTAAGGTTCCTTGTTGAAAATTTATCTTTTTGATCGAAAGTTTAACTATTCCGATTAAAGATTAATCGTTTTAATTGAAAATTTATCTTTTTGATTTAAAATTTAACTGTTCCAGCCAAAGATTCTAAATATTAGTTGAAAATGTATCTGTTTGGCTGAAAATTAATTTTTTAAAAGGAGAATTTAATTTTTCTTATTTTTGTTAAAAATATCTCTTTTAATTGAATATTCTACTATTTGGTTAAAAATTTGTTCGTATTTTTTAAATAAGCAACACGGAAGATTGTAGATTAATGCAACACTGCGACTGCTTTTGGTTGAATTTTAATCTTTTTTGTTTAAAAAATTAATCTTCTCGGTTGAAGATTCACTTTAAGTGACAGAAAATTTATTTTTTGATCAAAAAATTGAACTATTCTCTTTTTTGTTAAAAATGCATATCTTTTAGCAGAAAATTTTTCTTTTCGGAATTCATCTTTGCTTGTAAAATCAATTATTTAGTTAAGAATGTATGTTTTTTTCGTGAAAATACGTTTTTTCTGGTAGACAACTTATCTTCTTAGTGGAAAATTAATTTTTTGAACAGAAAATATAATTACTCTCATTTTTTTAATTTCATAAGATTACAAAATATAAGAAAAAAGTCGAGTAAGTTTAATGGATATTTAGAAGATTTGGAAAAATGTTTAAACAAATTAAAACTTGAAAAGATTTTAGAAAGTTTTTAATAAAACATAGATTTTTGAAGATGTTAAAAAAAACTTTACAAGAATTTTTAAAGATTTGAAGATAATAAATTAAATACTTTTTTAAGATTCCTGGTAAGATTTCAAATGATTTTTCTTTTGCTAAAAGTTGATTTTTAGAGAAAATTGATCAAGACTTCAAATTATTTCCTACAAAATAAAAAAAAATGTGGAAGATTTTAAAGTAAAATTTTAGAACAAATTGAAGTTTAAGAGATATTTCGAAGTTTTAAAAAGAAAAAAAAAGTTAAAAACTTGAAAATATTTTTAAACAATTTTTAATAATGTACTTTTTTGAAGATTTAGAAAATAAAAACAAAACTTTTTAAGAATTTTTAAAGGTTTAACGAGAATAAAAAACGTTTCTTACAATTTCTATGAAAATTTAAAAATATTTCACAAAATTTGAAAAGAATTTTAAAACTATCGGAAAAATCTGAAAGAGTTTAATGCAATTTTCTGATTTTTAAAGATTTTCTAAATTTTAGGAATAATTCAAGTCAGTTCAGTGTTCAGGTGAAAATAAATCTTTTCTTGTTGAGGATTCCACTATTTTGTTGAAAATTCGTCTTTTTAGGATGAGTCAACTGTTTTAAATGTGTAAAATTTAAAAAAGTTTTGTTTGAAACTTGAAAATAAAAAACTTTTAACCAAAAAGTAAATTTTTAATCAATTGTGATAATTTTCTATCAAAATAATAGAATTTTCGATCTGAAAAAAAGAATTTTAAATAAAAACATTTGAATTTTTAAGCCAAAATGACAAACTTTCGAGAAAAAAAGTTTAATTATTTAACCAGAAAAAATGAATATTCAACGAAAAAGTTCATTTTCAACTAAATAAATAGTTACGTTTTCAACTAAAACTGGTCAATTTTTAAACAATGTCAGTCAAAAAAATTAATTTAAAAAAAAAAACGAATTTTCAACAAAATTGTTTTTTTTCAACAAAACAGATAAATGTTCAACAAATAAAAAGTATATTTAACAGAGTAACTCAAATAATAGTACGAAGTCTATTTTTTTTATCAGAAATAGAATCGTTGAATGTTCGACTCAAGAAATTAATGTTCAAAAAAAAAACGAATTAAAAAAATAATTCTTCAAAAAATTTTGCTTAACAAAGTAGTTCCAGCAAAAGAGTAGAATTTTTAACCTGAAAAATATGAATTCTGAACAAAAGATATAATAGTAGACCAAAAATAATTGAAAAGAATGAACTTTTAACCAGGAACAGTTGGGTTTTATTAGTTCCGTTCACATTTAAGCGACAAACAAATGAGAAAAGGGGTAAGTTTCTTGAAAGAAGCGTAGTAACGAGGTTTTTTTTTTAATTGGAAAAGAAGAAATAGGGAAAAGAATGTGAAGTCTGAAAAATTCACAAAAATTTATATTTTTCTAATTTTCTAGAAATTTCCAATTTTTTACATTTTCCGAATTATAATTTCGCGCCTCAGTGAGACTGAAATTAAAGGTTATGTTGTGCGGCATCGCAATTTTGGGGGGAAATTTAAATTGCAAGATCTTATTTCAATTTCGTAAGCTTAACAAAATTGTAAATATAATCATAGAAGAGAAAAATGCAAACGTTATGGAGATTTGGACTGACTGTAACATTCTAAATGGGCGTAGAATGCAGTTGTATTTTTTTTAAGGCGATTCGTTCCACATAATAGGCCGTAAAAGAAAAACTACTAGAGATAACTGGAAAAACCTGGTGCAGCCGGGTTGAAGAATTCAATTTTAACTATATATGCAGATCTGGTTTGTGTGGGTAGCTGACGACTGGGTTAGGAGTATCCACACATTTATAAATTCATACAAACGCACACGCACACATACATACAGACAAAAATATGCACAGCCACCTATACGGGATCAAAGAGTAAATAATATGCTCACTAATATTTCCGGATGTCGAGTATCTTCCCGGTCCATAATTAATCTCTCCCACTTCCGCTTTTGGGAGGAAATGCTCGGACATTGTACCCATAATAATTAACTTTGCTAATTCCCATCCACCCCTCAAATCAATTGAACGTAACTTGCTTGCAAGCAAGAAGAATAGACAATTTAAACAGCTTTGGAGTGGACACCAAAAATGCACGGATATTGGTGCATATTTTTACACTTTTGGCTATGTTATTTCCCGCAAAATATAAAATTAAGTCAACCAGGTTTTATTTTGCCAAAAATGTCATAAACTTTTCAAACTTTCTTCACAAAAATATTAAGTTTCGAAGTTTTCCGTGCGTTCCTCCTTTTCCTCCTGATTTCTACAGAAATAAATGTTTTAAATATTCTACATCCCAGAGGAAAAATTGCCACACTGGGAAAATCTTTTTCAAGATTGACTAGATTCCAAAAGTATTTTAAGTGGAGGAGTCAGTGAACCTGTGGAAAAAAATGCATCGTTTGTACTGATTGCACCTTCTCTGCTAAATTGTTTGAGACAAGAGAGTATTGCAGGAAGCACGATTAAAAGCGTTACAAGGCCGGAGAGTTTCTCGCCGTGGAAAAAGGACAAGAATAAAAAGAGGTGTTCGTCCAAGATTCAAGATACGCATCTCACTGAGCTGAGTTCCGTCGATATTTTCAACCTCGAATCTCGAAAAATTTCGAGGCCAGGAAAAAAATCGAGATGTCGCCTCGACACGAATCATCCTTTTTATTTTTTTCCCCATTTTTCTTTATACGATTACCAGATCGTTTGTTTAGACTCGTCTTGCATTAGTCTTTCAGCTGATACTTCAATGACGCTGGATAAATAATCCATCTTAGAATGAGGAAGGCATTCTCTAAGGTCAAACTCAAAGCATCGCATTAAAAAAAAAGTAGGAAAAATTCTAACATAGTTCAGGAATCAAAACAAGAATTCATAAGCGCGAAAATCGGTGCATATTTTAGTCTTGCATCAATCATGGTTTCTTGAAAAATTGATAAAATTTAAGAAACCAAGGTCCACTTTATTCAGAATTTCATTGGCTTTTAGAAAATTCCTGCATTTTAAGTATATTTAAATTTTCAGTAAACATATTGAACTTTCAAGTTTTGGGCGTATGATGTGTTTCGTGAAAGTCGTATTTTCGTTCTGATTTTGACCATGTCTTGCTAAGTACACTTGTGAATAAAATTTTCCAAATGAAACTAGCTTGATAAGGAGATGATAAATCATTAGCATCCGATTGAAGAGCATATTAAATGTAATTCCCGAGAAGGCGATAACATCAGCTTTACTTCGAATCAGCATGTTTTTCAGAGTCTATCAAGTGCAACGTTTCCTCTCATTACACCCAGTGCCACACGAATACATGCAAAACTTACTTCACTTGAGTACTTCATCCGACACTATTGGCACTCAACATGCAGAATATACATATGTATGTGTGTGTATGTAGTCAAATATAGTTATATCCAGTGGCAAGAATTAATTACCGTAAATGCGTCATATGCTTCACTATAAAAGAGCGTAGTAAAGTTTGATTATATACGTAGTTCTTCTATGTATCTTTTTACTCCCCCTCTAGTTGGGAGGATAATGCGCGTTAAAAAGAATATAAGAACTGATTGCCGTCCCGTATAGTATCCCGAATGGCTCATAATGGCTCACACGCTCGTTCCCGAACCCCAGCGTCGAAACACTTTGATCTCGTTGAGGTCGTTGCCAAAGAGAGTACACTAACTCCCCTCAGAGATTATCACACTCCCTCACTTCAATCTCTCCTTGCAATTCTTTTTTATGCAGATTAATATAAAATTGACTATACTTTTAAGTATATTTTTTTATGGATCTATTTTTCAGCTGCTTTTAGTTGAATTCATTCAAAGATTTCAAAAAGTTGTGATAACATATGTAATCAGAATTACTCGTCACGCATTCCACATTCGATTCCAAATTGTTATACTTCAGGGAAAAAATAATAGAAAATATTAGTAAAAAGAGAGAAGGAAGCAGAAAGTCCCAGATTTCAAACTAAAAAAAAAAAAGAATCTTGAAAAACGTTGAACCGGTTAGAAGATATTGACTAAAAATGAAAAATGAGCGTAAATTTGTGCATATTTTTGTATTTTCCGTTATGGGTTTTGGAAAAATGGATCAAATTAAACCAACAAGAGTTCATTTAACGCACAATTGGTTAAGCTTTCGGAATCATCTTGGATTTTAACGTTATCTTTATTTTTTGCAAATACCTTCCACTTTAAAGTTTTCCGGGTATTGTATGTTTCTCGAAAATCTAGTCTTCGTCATTCGAGAAGACCTTTGCACGTCAGATAACTGATATAAATAAAGAAAAATGTTAATCACGATTGCCTCACATATATAATACTTCACAGTGCTTTAAAAAGATTCTCATTCAATAAATGTAACACTTTTTGTAAAGTGCGGATTCTTTGTAGGAATTTTTCCAATGCAAAGTCAAAAGAGCAATAAATCCAACCGGTTTCTTTATTGCCACTGAACTTCCTTTATCCCAAGCTTGCAAAATTACCTTTTCTGATGAAAAAGTCGATTTATGGAGTACAAAGTGTCGGTGAGACACAAAACAGAAACTATCGGTGCGAAATTTCGTTCTTAGTAACCTCAAGAGTGAATCACTGTGAAAAACACAAGCACCACACACGTACCACAAAAGTTTGTCCTTAGATTCAAAATCATAAGTCAATTCACGCACTTTTTTTATGCAGAAGACATTTTTGAGACACTGATAACAGTATTAGGGTAAAATTTACATGTTTATCTCAATTGACTAGCACTCCGCGGCTTTTTGGACAGTTTGGGCTTTGTATGATTTTTTTAAAATAAAAAATATAATCACTGAATGTGAAGGCGACAATGCGACCTGCTGGGCAGACAACACGACCAATACTATTCTCTCAAGTCGCTTCATGGTCTCTCGACTCTTTCTCGTTGCACCAACTGCCCACACGACACACAACACATAACACACGAGGAGAGCAAAACGCACGCCTACAACGATTCTTTTTACGAGTGTAGATTTCATGCATATGCATACGCACGCACAGGCTGACAAACACTCGTGGAATAAAAGTTATGTCATCCTATTAAAGAGACTCGGGTGTTAAACGTTCGCATTAGAATTTGAAAACACAATTTTGACAAACTTTCTGCTATATTTTTTTAGATGGTTTAAATTGAATCAACCAGGGTATATTTTACCCAGAATTTCATAAACCTTCAAATTATTTATGTATTTCCAAAATACCTTTATTTCTGGCAAATATATAGCAGTTCAAACTTTTTCGCGCATTACATACTTTTGAGACATCATACGGAGTACAACTCACAGTTAGTAAACAAAACACAACAAAGTGAAGGGAAATAAAGCAGGGTGTTCTAGCTTTCAAACTTGAAAAATATATATTTCTTAAACATTCAATGCACGCATTTTTCCCAGAATTTTATAAGTTTTTGACATATTGATTTATATCAAGTATATCTTTATTTCCTGTCAATATATCGTACTTCAAAGTGTTAAGCGCATTATATCCTGGCGCGAAAATCGATTTTTCGTAATGATGTAGACTATAAGATGGTATCGAATGTTTTGTAGATGAAACATCAGTTATATTTTGCTAGTAGCAATTTGTGAGATTAGCATTGAGTATTGGGTCATTATCTGCGTACGCACGCACATTATGTATAATGAGAGAACCCTGACAATAGAGAGTTGGGTTATTTCGACATCAGAGTGTGCGAGAGTCGCGAAATTGTCACTCCAGCAGAGAAAACCCGCAGCCTTAAACATAGACAAATTCTGAAACTAAATTAACTCTATCTTCTGTCTCTTTTCATCTCGGCGAAACATATGGGCAGATTCTCTCTCGTACAATGTACACACAGTGATTCTCAAATCATGATTCATGAACCTCAGGGTCATTTTTGTTCCATTCACCCATTCACACAAGAATTAATTATTCAATATTTACCTAATTATACCATTTTTAAAATTCCTAGTGTTTTCATCATCACAATTTGAAGATATTTTCTCAAATATAAATGTGGAAAAAAAGGATTATTTTAGATGAGGATCACTGTCGAGGGGACTTCGTAGGAATTCGTGTGACTTGAGCACGTGCGTTTGGGCCTCGTGTGTGAGGAGGAGAGTTCTCGAATTAACATTTGAAAAACTGATTTGCGAAATACCAAAGTTAATTCTCTCCTGTGTCAACAAATCGGGGATATTTTATTATCTCCTGAAAATAATGACTCACACTTGGCCTAAAAGTCATCGTAAAAAAAGTATCTACTTTTAAATTAGGTTTGAAGATTACGATGATTCAATCATTCTGAATAATTATGAGTAGTGTTTTTCTTAATGATGACGCTACTTTGTTCTAAGTGATTCTAGTACTGTTAATTATTTTAGAATTTTTTTTTAGTTTAAAGTTCAAAAGGTTTTCTACTTCTGGCACTTTGAATTAGAATTGTAAAACGAGGTTTGGGACGCTTGTCACAGAAAAGAAAAGTAAACAAAGACTCTCGAGTATTTAGTTCCAAGTACAGATGGAACATCCGCTCCGAACCAATAGGCATTTGATCATTGGCCGGATGTTCGCTCAGCGAACTGAAATTATTCGCTCATCGAACATTCGATCCTATTTAACCAGATCAGTTTTCTCCAATATCAAACCAGCCAATAATCATCAGTACTCCAGAAATTTATTAACAGACAAAAAATGTTGATGCAAACAAAAAAATAATTTGGAAAAATGTTGAACGGTTGCAAATTTTTACACTTTATGCAATGATTTCTTGAAAAATGGCCCAAATTCAATCCACCAGGATTAATTTTACCCACAATTTAATGGGCTTTCGAACCAATATAACAAACTTGAAAAATACTGAACCATTTATGATATGTTGTAAAAAAACTGTGAAAAAAAAACTAAGCCTATTTTTACACTTTCTGCAGTTTTTTTTATATTTTTTAATTGAACAAATTGAACCGGCCAGGGTTCATTTAACGCAGAATTACATGAATTTTCTATAAGAGGAAAGTTTTTACAATTTTTGGGGCTCAATTACATTTTTTCTGAGAGAGATAACTAGATAATTGAAAAGCTTGATGTAAAGAATGATTCAGTCCCTTCTTTTTCGTGTAGCTAATACCTACAAGTTTCCGACAATTAAAAAGCTAGTCACGTGACAGATGTATTATTAAAAACGTTACCCCGAACGTGTCTCTCGTACCGGATGCATCCAGACATTTTTTTCATTGCCCTGATGCTGTGAAATAATATGAGGAACGACCCTCATATTTAATTTCGGCTTGATTGATGTTTAAAAAGTTCCTAAGATCTTTGTGAACAAAGGAAAAAATCAACTGCAAGTTCACAAAGAATCTATAACTTTCATACAAGAAATCTTAAGTTACGATCGTTTTTTTTCATACACTTCATTGATATCCTAAACTTTTTTTATTTTGTGAATCTATAATTGGACAAATAAAAAATTATACCAATTTTTAAGCCACACAGACTTTTGGAAAAAATTAAATATCGAATTAAAATAAATTTAATACAAAGTTTTAAGACTTTAAAAGTTGAAAGCCTTTGAATTGTAAAAAAATGTAAATGTTGCGAAGACATTTGGATTTGATAATCTACCGTGTGAACAAATTTTAATTCAAAATTTAAAGCATCTAAATTTAGAGACATTTAAATTATTCAAACATCTAAATCAGTAAGCAGTTCAACTTTTTAAAATTTTATCATTCATCACATTAGTTGAAAAAGGCAAAAATTGTGACAAATTTCCAAAAAAAGGTGAATAGGTGGCAATTTCTGATGACTGTTAGACGTATTTTGATAGCAACAAAATTTCTTTCTAAAATTGAAATAAAAAGGAAAAAGTTTTAGATTCAAAATTTAAGGGGATTTAAAAATGAACGATTCCAAATTTAAAAGTTACAAACATTTTTTTAACTCTTGTAATTTAAAGCTTGAAAAAATAAAGACTTTAATTTAAAAGCAGAAAATTAAAATTTGAAATTCGAAAATACAAGAATTTCAAAGCAATCGAATCATAAAAAATTCAAAACTTTTCAGATTTTAATTTTACAAACTTTCAAGTTTAAACAATAAATTGGAATGAGAAAATTTTCAACAATTTAGGTTCGTCGGTTTTATTAATATTTTTTTACTGCGAATTGAAATTTTTAATAAAAATTATTAGATTCTAAGGGTTTATAATTTTTTTTAGCAATTTTTCGTTGCGTTTGAATGTCACATCGAAAATTGGTATTTTTAAACAAAAAACATTACATATAATTTAATTATATATTACGGTCGCGTTTTTCATCGGAATTTGTTAGTATTTTTAATAAAAACATTAGATTTAAAAGAATATTTACAATTTTCAACAACTTTAGGTTATGTTGGTGTTTCACGTATAATTATTATTTTTAAACAAAAATTATTCGATTTAAATCCAATGATTGTTGCTTAAAATAATAGAATTTACAAGCTAAAAACATTTCGAATTCCGCTCATGGTGTTCGCCGGAAATAGAAGTTTTTACTTTAAAAAATCATTAGCTTTCAAAAAAGATTCATCATATTTAGTTCCATTGGCGCTTTTACATAAAAAATGAGTATTTTCAAACAAAATTTATTATAATTTGAACAAGATTCAGAAAGTTTAAACAATTTTAGTTTACGCTAATGTTTTTCGTCGTAAATTTGCAATTAAATTTTTTTTTAAATTATATTTCAAAGAAGATTCACAACTTTAAACATATTGGTGTTTTACATCAGGAACAGGAACTTTTAATAAAAAAAAGTCATTAGATTAAAAACAAGATAAATTTGTTTCAAAATATAGGTTAAGCTAGCGCTTTTCATACTAAAAAATAAATTATATTTCCAAGAACATTTTCAATTCTTTAAGAAATTTAGGTTATTTTGGCGTTTTAAACCTAAAATTGGTGTTTTAAAATAAAAAGCTTAGATTTAAATAAAATAATAGGTTTACAAGCTAGAACAATTTTGTATTCTGTTAGTGCTTTCTGTCGAAAACAGACAATTTTTATTTTTCAAATCATTCGATTTTAAAGATTCGCAATTTCTTAACAAACTTATGTTACATCTTTTTTACATTAAAAATTTATATTTTTAAACCACAATCATTAATATTTGAACAAGATTCACAACAATAAAACAATATTGGTTTAAATTATTGTTATTCGACGGAAATTGGTATTTAAAAAATTTAAAAATAAATAAATAAAAATATATTTCAAAGAAGATTCACAACTTTGTCACAAATTGTAGGCTATTTTGGCGTTTTATACCGAAATAGGTATTTTTGGAAAAAACTCATTAGACTAAGAAAAAAAAAGTTCAAATTGTACGTTAAGCTAGCGATTTTCAATATAGATGTAAAGGAAATTTTACAATTTCGGAACAATTTGAGGCTATGTTGACGTATGTCACATAAAATCGCTTATTCAAAATAAAAATCATTATTTAAACAAAAATTTAATTTAAAGGAAAGTTTACAATTTGTCACTATTGATCCTTACGTTATAATTCAGTTTTTCGCCTGTAATTTTTAACCAAAAATAGATTTACAATCTCTAACAATTTTAAATTACATTGGCGTTTTACACTGAAAATTTGTATTTTTAAATAAACATTATTATAATTTAAAAATGATTTAAAATCTTCTAACAGTTTTTGATAAACTTACTGTTTTTCCTCGAAAAAAATTGAATTGTTTGCAGTTACAAATTCCACTTTCAAAAATTGGAGAACATTGAGGATTGAAAATTTAATTGTCAAAAGTTTAAAATCAAATTATTAAAAAATAATTAAAATTAAAAATTCCTCTTTGAATTGTTGAAAACTAAAGAAAACAGCGAATTTCGTATTAAGAACGTAATATTTACATCATTTTACATGAGAATTCAATAAATAAACATTTCAATCCATACAAAAAATATGAAAAAAGTCGATTTTGACGAATATAATATAATAATAAAACAATTTTGATTACTTTATGTTATAGATGTATTTTCGGATATTGATATTTTTCAACAAAACTGAAACAATTTGATTGTCTGTTTATTGTCTATTTATTGTCTATTTATTGCACAAAAATATTATATTAACTCTGAAGTTAAAATATAAATTTTTATTAATTACCAAGAATATTACCCTTGCCTTTAGTTTTTTATTATTATAAATAACAGACACTATGAAACATAAATATTTAGTAATGATATTCATTTTATATTTTTATTTAAAATTGTGACAAACAAAAAATAATCGCGCGCCTGTATGTTTTCTAGTAATTCCAAAAACCTTCCAATTTAAAATTATTTAAATTCTCAAGCTTTAAAACTCTGTGAAATACAGTAAACATTAATATTTCCAATTCCGATTCGCCGAAAGTTTGGGGGCTTTAAAAATTAAAGGTTTACTAACTTTTATGCTTGAAACTTGAAGGGCTTTAAAATTTAAAACCCTCTAATATCTTTTTCACAAGTCAGCTCTTATATCACGACTTTAAATCTTAAAATTGAATCTTTTAGCTCGTATACGATATTTAAACCACCGGATAATCTTTAAAAAAAAAGGCAAAACAAACATTCACTGCTAATGAATTGGACACTATTTTGTATTTTCCCAAATGATTCACAAAACCCGGAAACTTTTAGACACTCTTTCCTAATAAACGGATAATGAAAACAAATAGATTCCTTTACGTTTCAACTGGCACTGATTATAATAAAAACTTAAAAATAACCATAGACACAACTCTATTCTCCAATTCTTACTACGACTCGAAATTCTTCCGCCTTGATTCATAGATTCAAAACTCATTGTCCGCTTTCTCGATTTTGCAGGTGTCCTCTCAATGTCACCAATCCTCAAACAATGCCTTTATCCTGGTCTCAAGGTTCCAGGATCTAGAGACTAGGTCTTTACCCCCTGGATTGGAGGATTGGAGATTCCTCAAAAACTGGTATTGGGAGTAAACACGGAAAAAGAATAGAAACTCACATTTGATAAGTACAATTCCATTTCTCTGGAGTTCCTCCATGACTTTTGGCACTTTTCTATGCGGAGGGTCCTCTCTTCGCCAGGGCGATCAAAAGGACTTAACCTATCCAATCTCCATGCAGCAGCAGGTTTTGAATCACAAATCACTGAATCCACAGGAAGTTTCACACGAGTCGCGGGATGGCGAGACCGGCAAACTTCGCGGGTCCGAGATTCTTGGTGGCAAGATTTGCGACTCGAGGGTCAAAGGAAAAGGTGGATGTCATTCCTAAATGTCGATTTAACTTGAAAATTGAAAAATGAGGCGGCAGAGGTTTTGGACGCGACGACGACGGAGAGAAAACATGGCGTCAAACTCGAACGCTGTGGCTCTGAGTCAAGCACACGCAAAACCAACAGGCATGCAAGCAAGAGACCAACATCGGGTTTTGGAGCGGAAGGTAGTCAGCGCCAATGAAAGAACGAAAGGCAATCGTGGTACCAGAGGGCAACCCGGGGATAGAGAGCATAGAGAGAATTGTGCTGGTGGCTGGTATTGTGAATTGTCTTCGTTGGTTTTCTGTCAGAATGAGAGAGAAAGAGAGGGAGAGAGAGAGAGAGAGAGAGAGAGCCTGCTGCACAGAGAATATGTGTGTGAAAGAAAGAGTGAGAAAGTTTCAGAAGAGGACGTTGGATGAGAGACGAGGTCTCTTCAAATGCTTGTTCAATATCGGTCGGAATAGGCAAATTTTCGTTGGAACGAACAAACTTTTGTTGTTACAACCAAATTTATTTGGACCAGGCAAAATTTCGTTCTAGCAACAAAATTTGGTTGGAATTGAAAACAACTTTGACTGGAACAAACAAACTTTTGATTTTACAACAAAATTTACTTGGAATAGGTAACATTTTTTTGGAACAATCAATTTTTAGAAAAAAGTAGATAGAACA
>JAAAKG020173190.1:0-27122 GCA_010014905.2 Druon quercuslanigerum
ACGAAAAGTGTATAATTCAATTAAAAATTCTGGGCTTGAACGTCCAATGGGATAACATCGATTTGCTTCAAGTTTATGAACATAAATTCCAAATATTGTAGCAAAGGGAGGCAGGCTGGAAGACGTGGAACTCACATGATAACCTAGCTGAACAGGAACATCCACAGTTTCCCTTACATAACTTGTATTGATTGGGTGATCCTTTCCTAATGGAGTGTCCTCTGCATCGTCTACTCCTATTCCGCTAACCCAGCGGGTGTACACGTTTATTTTTGCTCGTATTCCATGTGGACCAGGAAGCATATATAATGCACGTAAAATCGTGACTCTATTTAGATCAATTTCCACCAGTGCCAAGGCATCACCATTGATTCTAGCCATTAAAAAGTGTACTCCGGTCAGCTCTCCTTTGAGCATATTTTTTGAAGTTCTTAAATAAATGCCTGTATCTTTATAAAACTTGAATAATTGAAGTACAAGTACCCGGTCCTTATTCTTTTTAGGGTAAAATCGTTCATATCTAAGTTCTTCAATTGTCATTTGAAATAATGTGGAATAGGGTGGATCGCTAGGAGGAGACGTTGGTCTGGCAAGAAGAGCATTCTCGGCATGAGCAGAATACGTGGCATGAGTAGGAGAAGTTCCATGGGCAAAAGACGCAGCATCAGTAGAAGACGTAGCATGAGCAGAATACATTCCAGAATCAAAAGGTATATTAGAGGCATGATACATGGTCGTATGATGCTGCATGCCATAAGCTGGATACATATCAGGTTGAGACTGCATACCATAGGCTTGATACATATCAGGTTGAGGCTGTATTCCCTGGGCTTGATACATAAGAGGTTGAGGCTGCCTGCCATGGTCTTGATACATATGCGGTTGAGGCTGCATATCATGAGCATGATACATGTCAGGTTGAGGCTGCATATCATGAGGAGGATAGATAGCAGGATAATTCCCCATACCAAGAGCAGAATGCATTCCAGAATGATGCTCCCTGTCTGGAACAAAACAACAGAATATTACACATTTTAAAAGTACAGGTTACGAAAATAATCAGTGTACAAAACCTCACCCAGAGTTTTTTTTTGTGAACTGGAATTGAGTGGCGAACTATGGACCGTTTTGATTAATTTTGTCTTAAAATCGGTAAAATTTTGATATAAATGACCTAGATAGACAATTTGTTTTGTAATTAAAGATAATTATTCAGCATAGAATTTGTTGGATAAATAAAAAAAATATTCAAGAAAAAGTATCACACGTAGTTTTCACGTAGTAGACGTGTTTTTGTACATCAAAAGATATTTCATTTAAAAGAAAACATCCACGTAGAAGTTGTTACAGGATATTTTGAAAACTTTGAATTCGATCTTTAAAAGAAAACCAACATTGTTTTAAATTCTGCCAAAAATTTTATTGCGGGGGCCAAATTGTAAAAAGAGAATTACGTCCCAGTATTATAAAATAATATTATTTAAAAAATTTTACGAATTTTGATTCACCAATGCTCTACTATCATAAAAGTTGAATTATTAATCTAGAAGTTCGAATTTTCTACAAAATGCATCAATTTTCGACAAATTATTTAATTTTAAGTCTTGAGAAGTTTAGAAAAAATTGAAAAAATGTAGATTTATTACTATTTGGAATTTAAGAAGCTTTTTAAAGAATAATGACAGGTTTTAATAGATTTAACAATTTTATCCTGATTCTTATGTACCATCCGTTTTATTCAAGTTAACACCTGTTTAATATTTCATGGCCATCATATTGGATCCGCAAATTTGAATTTTGAAAATCCAACTTCAACTTTTGATTTAGCGGTCTCAAAAACTTCGACCCTGCAAATATCACGTGACGCAGAAGTGTTTTTTCAAACATTTTGGATACTATAATTCTTTTTTGCCTGACAAGTGGCGAAAATATTTCTTTTTTAATTAAATATTGGCATTTTTTACAGAGTAATTGATTTTTTAAACGAAAAAGACGAATTCTCAATAAAGAAAAAAATATTTATTGAAAGATTCTATAAACGTAAGGAATGAACTTTCAAACCAAAATGAAAATTTTTTATAAGGAAATATTTCGTATTCAAGAAAGGAAAAAATTGATATCAAATTGTTGTTTTTTTTAAGTGAAAAGAAAATTTTTCAAAATATTTCAAAAACACATATTTAAATTTTCAACCAAAAAGATGCTTTTTCAAGGAAGAATTTAAATTTTTTTACCAAAATACAATGATTTCTAACTCACCTTGTTGGCTTGGTAAACGTTGATGATCCTGGCTATTATGTGCTGCAGAAGACGAAAATGTGGGCGTATGTTGTACAGCATGCCCGCCATATGAATGTTCCGGCGTAGGCCAATTTTGTAATAGGTTCGATACATTCTGTGGACTTATAAACTCGTGATTTTGAGACGAAGGCAGTCTCCAGTCGTTTTCTAGCGTTCCTGATGATTCTGTGAAAAGACTGCTGTTACGTACAAAACTCACTATATCTAATCCAAAGAATTTTGATATTGAACAATGATCTTTATATACCAAGCATTAACAAAATTATTATAACATTCTTTGAGCATTATGCTATTTTAGGGCCTCCAGTTATTTTAAAGGATTCATGGCATTTATAATATTTTCAAGATTTTCAGCAATTTCTATCCCTCCACTGCCTCTGACACATATATCGAAAAAAAGTCATATTACTTTTGCATCATGACACACATGCGGGCATTTCAGAAGAAAATTAACTAGGGTAATCCGATTTAATTACGCTTGAGTGCTTTAGTGTTTTTGTGGTATTTGAATTCGAAACTGATGTTGCATTTTAAAAATCTGCAATGACGTTAATACGAACTATCCCAACACCTTCTGAACATTTTTTTTTACCTTGGGAGGGCATATTGGTTTCGCAATTTTGTACACAAATGTAAGCGAATTACAACGATTAAGCGTGTAGCCCGAGTATCATCATTCTAAATCTATTCAGATACCACTGCAATTGCCTGTGGTGGAGTGCAGGTCATACCCACACTTGGCGCGTCACTATGTGGCGGATAGTAGTTTGCTCGGTGGAAACAGAGGGTAGGTCTGAAATAAGGTATGCCCAGCGGAACAAATCATACTTAGAACTCCAAGTCAAACACACTGTTATGGCGCAAATTAAAGAAAAAATAAACCGGAGCGTTTGTAAGGAGTTAAGAGGTTCATTGGACGTAGAGCGTAATGCAGTTGCGCATCAGAATTGTAAGGTTAGACGCGACTTAGCCTACGAGGAAGAAAACCTCAAGGACGCACTAAATTGCATGTAATATGGACTTGCGAGTCATGGAAGAAGTGTAAAAATTGTATGCTATAAGAAGCAAACTTTTTTCAGCTAAAAATCGGCTTGGCTATATCCCGACCCAAACAGAAGAAACCGAGGAAACGCCCATTCCCCAACATGGTGAGCGATACAAGAAGCCTAGGACCTAAGAACTAAGCCTAAGTCCTAGCGGTTAAATCACACACCCATAGCAAGGCAGAAAGGGTGTCAGAACCTTCTACCAGCAGCCCGACAAAGCAGGAGAACGTGCAGAGACAAGCTCTACCCGAGGCGGTTCTAATAACACTGGCCGAGGGTCTGAGCCATGCTAAGGTCCTGAAGGACCTTAAGCAAAATATTAATCCTGACTCCCTTAGTGTTAAAATCAGGGGACTCAGGGAGATAAGGAAATAAGAGATTCTAATTGACGTATAGCAAATGAATGAGTGAGGTTTGG
This sequence comes from Druon quercuslanigerum, assembly GCA_010014905.2. Taxonomy (NCBI): domain Eukaryota; kingdom Metazoa; phylum Arthropoda; class Insecta; order Hymenoptera; family Cynipidae; genus Druon; species Druon quercuslanigerum. Next base: position 3,766 of record JAAAKG020173190.1, read on the forward strand.
TCTCTGGTTACAGACAGGTTAAAACACACTTGGCCTGAATGCCAAATTCTGAACAAGCTAAGGAAATACTTAAGCTCGCAAGGAACGAAGCAAAAGTTCTAACAGAAATTTGTATAGGTCATGAAAACTTTGGGTAGCACGCACATCAGATACGGCTTGAAGATAGTCCCCTCTGTCGTATGTGGGGAAGGGATAATAAGACGGCCACTCACATCCCCTGTAACTCTTTCTGGGAAATTCAAATGACCTTAGTAAGATATAACATTTTTTTCTTTATCCTACTTGGGACATTTTAAATGCCTTATGTGCACAATACATAAAGTAGTTTTTGTTTTTTCACTGATTGCAGATTAGTCTCCACCGTCTAAATAACAAACATATTTGAAGTTAAATTGTTTAAGATTGTAAAAAAGAAGGTTACAAAGTAACAACAGAGGATCTAAAAACAAAATGGAAAAATCTCCAAGTGACGTACAATCTAAATGTTAGCTAATCAAAAGGTACTGGAGAGGGTTCGATCACTTAGAAATACTTCCAAAAAATGCACGAAGTATTTGCTAATAAGATAAGCGTATATACTCGTAAAGCTTTACTGGGCTCGACTTTAAAATCGGAAACACTCAAGTCGGAGAAAAGAGATACAGGTGATGTATTCAACGAAGATGGAGGGATCGTATATAATGATGATAGAAATGTCAGCCGTAAGGATGATATCACTAAAAGTACTTCAGATGAATGAAAATAAAGCAAAGCTCCAAAAAAGAGAAATATCCGATAACAGGAAGAAATATAAGGGTTTATTAATGAAAAGAAGGCGCAGTCATAAAAACTTAGGCAAGACATGTGGGAGGATAAAAAGAAAATTGAAACAAGTAAATTGGAAGCAATAAACAACCTTCCTGTTGCTATAAAAAAATTCAAGAAGGCCTAAGTACTTTCATTTTTGACGAAGTCAGTATTCTATATCCTAATGATTCATTGATGTAAACTTTTATGAATATTTCATACATTTTCATAACGTTCACTAACGTGTCCCTTGCGAGTGCTTAAAGGCCAACCTGCGGTTCAGCTGCTTCCACAATGCTATTGCCTTCATCTGTGATTTCTTCCGCGTTCTCGTAACAGTAGTCATTCAACTCAGTTTCATTATTGTTGGCTATGCAAATGTTATGAAACACACAAGCAGCAGCAGTAACTATTTTCAAGCGGTTCTTCGAGTTAAGTGACCATTGTTGCGAAATGGTGTGATTAAATACATAAATAAGGGTTATGCAGTCTCCGATAATGTTAGTTCCTTCAGCTGGGAGAGTTGGATCTTCTGTGAGTGCTCTCCCAATAGGACTTTATTCCATACTCTGCCGTTGTAATTTGGACCAGGCCAGCCAACAAAGACATCAATAAATTTACATTTCTCATTGAACGTCCCTTGTAGAAAAATTGAGTGTAAACTTTTTTAATTGTAATAACCTAAAGGATCGTCTTTTAAAACAGCAATTTCTATTTGCATTCCGTCAACTGCACATACCATATCTGGAAAACTATCTAAATTTCTGGAATACTTCTTTTAACTTTGCAAGCTGTTGTAGATTGAACCAATGTTAATTTTTTTTCAAGGTATTACACAAAATACCTTATACATCCAGAAATATTTTGTGTGCTGTACTTGGGCTCAGATCAAAAAGGTTACCGACTTTTCGTACCTGTATAAAAATATTAGGCGCGCAAATTTATTTCTCGTGTCCTTACATGTTTGTAAAACCTTTGGAATTAGAATTTGTTGCTGTTGAAAAAATCCATTTTCTAAACTAAATACTAGTCTTTAACTGTTTTACGTGCGCTAAATACTAACGTAAAGTTAACAGTACCCTGTCATCTAATGAAAGGAGAAATTTTTTATCTGAACTATCTGACGACCATAAATTAGATTCTGAGTCGCTACTATTAGCGTCTACGATTGCCATTGCACCTTCAATGATATATGACTTCAAAAAAAAAAAAAAAAACAAGACAAGTGTTAAACAATTTCTAAATGAATATATGTATTTAAACAATAATGCTTTTTAAACAAAAAAAACCAAGCCTCTTCACACTTTTAAACTTTTAATGTAATAATTTTAAAGATACTTAACGCCATATCAACACTTTATTTGTTCTTAATTTTAGGAATATAACTTATTGCTTGTTTGCAGTGTTTCTATTACTTCCATCAAATATTGATTTAGCTGTAATCAATCCACCTGGAATTTCGATATCAACTGCACTTAGTTGTTATTGGATGAAAAAAGCAGAGCATCCACACCAGCAGGTGGCCATTTGGTGAAATACGTCACGTGACCTGCAGACGTATGGCGCAGTGGAGGCGACCAACGCTGCGTAAACGAATGCACTTGTAAACTTTCGCCCCCCTCCCCATATTTTTACGCGCTTGTAGCCAATAACGTGGCTGCGGCCCTCTTGCTAAGAAGAGAGCAAGGGTGGAGATTTTAGTGATTTTAACATAAATCGAGTGTTTTTGAAGGGCCTGCTGTATCAAGTGATTGCACTAGAGAATATCGTGCAAGAAGAAGAATTTTCTAATCTCAATTTGCAGTTGATTCGTTGAGGTGAATTTGTTTGTTGAGGGGCCTACACATTTCATCCAATGACAGCGTTTCTTTAGATTACTTGGAGAATATCAGTTTGATGGTATTGATTATTTGAGCTCGTAACTTCGTGGATCGCGGTCGATACAAGGAAACACGGAAGTTTAAAATTTGGTTTGATATTAATAATTCGAAATAAGGTACTTTAAGCATCCGCGTAATCTATTTTGTCGAATAACAACAACAAAATGGAATTCGCAGCTTTTTGTACGTAATTTATGCGGTTATGCGATTCCCATAACATCTTCTAATTAGGCATAACTAAGAACTTTCATGTTTTCTATTGCTATTATACCAAATATCATCTTTTGTTTAATTTTGTGTCATTTACTTAAGTTACTTTTAAAGCAGGGTCATTCCATGAATTGTGACCTGCAACCGTTTTTGGTCGAATTAAAAAAAATAAAATAAAAAATGAATAAATTATTTTTATTAAGTCAGAAAAAATGGTTGAAAACATGTGAACGTGTAAAAAATTTCGATAGTATGTCACTATTCCGAATTATAGTGCAATTTAGTCTTTAAAATTTTCATTTAAATGTTTAGTACATTTTTAAAAGCTCTATTATCATTGCTCTTAAATGTTTGTATTTATTGATGTAATATAAATTCAAATTTCGCGGCCTGAAAAGTTAAATCTAGTGAAAAGTTAGTATCTTTTAGTGATTTTGATTTATTTTTTAATGATTTAGTTCTTTCTTGGAGAGCTTTAAGATCACGCTTATGGTCATAAGAAGACATAACGTGATCACCTGATCGTCAAAAGCTGTTATGGTCTGAATCCAGAATATTATTAATAAGAATAAAAGTGAAATAAAATTTTCGAATTTTCAAGTAAAAGGAAAAATGGCTAAATGACTTTTCAACTTAAAAAAGATCAATTTTTAATACAAAATTTAATTAAGAAGAAAAAAATTCATACAAAATAGTTAAATTTTCAACCCAAGAGATGAATTTATAACTCAACTGAGGTTTCTTCAATCCAAAGTAACTTTGTAATTTTCAATATGAAAAAACTAAGTTTTCGAAATGTATTTTAATTTTAACCCAATACTTTTTAACTGAAATAAACAATATTCAAGCTGTAAAATAACTGTTTCATAATCTAGTTAGAATATTATTTGAAAATTAATTTTTAAAGAAAAAAATAAAATTTTCTACAAAATACATGCATATTTTAACTCACGGTGTGCAGGATGAGGCATAGACGTTTGTTGCCCAAAAAAATCGTCATGTAAATAACTTTCAGAATTCCAATTATTTAATAGGTAGTTTATATCATCTGTAGTCACACCCGTATTACTTTCAGGAGTGGGTGGGAACGAGTTGTCCACTGTCAGCCCTGACGATTCTGTAAAAATACTGCTGATGTATACAAAACTCATGATATTTCGGCCAAACGATTTGGATGTTGATCAACTATCTACATTTGCGACTGTACAGACCAGTGGGTGCCTCCTTTAGGGCCTCCAGTTATTTTAAAGTGTAAATGGCATTCGTAAATATTTTCAAAATTTTAAGCTATTTCAATCCTTTCGATTCCAGTGACACATATATCAGCAAAAAAAGTCGTGCTACTTTTCCACTATGAGACATTTGTAGGCGTTTAAAAACAAAATGATTCAACGTGATCCGATTAAATGGTGCTTGAACGTGATAGTGTTTTTAGGGTCTTAAAATGCAAATCTGATGTAGAATTTGTTATATTCTATGTAGCGCAAATATTAAAAGCTTATCAAGTGCAAAATTTTTTTATAATTTTGGTCATGCTTATGGGACCGTCTGCGAGAAAAGGAACCCAATGTGGAATAAATCGATTTTTATTTTGTTGCGTCAATCTATAGTTTCTGAGTTACTCTTTCATTTCCAATAATCAGAATTTGTTTAGCTTTTGTTACTTTCCTTATTATTAAGCTGCAAACATAGGCATAATAAGCGTACGCAGAGACGAAACGAGAATCCTGCGAAAAAAATCCCCACCACTCAATTCTACTGGGTATAGACGAAGCAGGCCCTCTCAACTCAATGGTAGAAATGTGAAAAAGCACAGCGCCAACAGTTGGCCGGAACTTAAACTAAAAGTATCAATGTGTTGTCTTGTTGCGCGTGTAGGTAGGTATTATATATGAGCAGTATGTTTGTGACAATTATTTTAATTGAATATATTTATCAATAAAGTGGATAAAGCAAGAACAAAAATGTGTGAAAATATGTGAAAAGTACTTAATTATACCTTCCATATTTTTATTCATGTTTTTCACTTGCTTTATTCACTTTCTTGATAAAAATATTCAAATTAAAAATTTGAAACATATTTGCAACTTATTTAATACAATATAATATAAATAGGTTAGGTTCGTCATGTGCGGGTTAGATACCGCTTCTAGCCACTTCAAACCTTGCTTTTCGCCCTTCGGAAATTGGTGATGCTACTTTACGTGGTGAGACGAGGGACATCCAGGAACAACACACCTAGGTTTGTTTAATTTTACCTTCGTTTGCTTCATTTTTTAAACAATTCGTAAACACTTGTACTGTTTTGATTTTAAATCACGTGTGCGAAACAAGGATAGATGCTGACCATGGCGAGCGGGGCGGACACGTAGCGCCAACAGTTGGCCGCAACTTGTACTACGCCTAAAATGATAATCATAATTCTTCATATTCACCCATTAGAGTTGAGAGGGCCTGAGACGAAGCGGACTGATGGAAGCGGAGCTCACGGATATGGCACCTAAAGAAGGAGTGTTTAGTGGAGGGGGTGATTTTCGTAGACGCATTCCCACTACTCAAATGCTAGTTTGCCAACTCTGTTGCGATCGCCCGTCCTTTTAAACTCAGCTTTGATGCATTAGGTCCCTTTTCTCGCGGACGGTCACATATTTGATTCGCAGTTTTATATTTTAAAAAATAAAAATCAGATTTCGATTTAAAGACCCCAAAACCCTAAATACATTCTCATCAGCTAGTGTATTAGATGTCTGTAAAATGTTACCAGCCCCATTTTCATTGAATGTCCGTAAAAAATGCTGTATGTTTGTTCATAAACTAATTTACCATTTTAGGGGGGGGTGTTACAAAATTACTGTTGCTAACTTGAAGGGGGGGTGTCTGAGTCAAAATAACTTTACACGCATATGAAATCCTGAATTTTTAAAATAAAAATTCGTCTTTCTGTTAGTAAGAATAGTTTAAAATTGACATGATTCAAAAATGACATTATAGAATTTTGTTTAAAAATTAGTTCTTTTTAGTTGAAAATTAAACTTTTTGGCTGAGAATACTTTGATTTTGTTAAAAATTCGAATTTTTTTAGTAAATGAATCTTTTTGTCTGAAAATTGATCTTTTTGGTTAAATATGTTTACAAATAGGTTTTAAAGTAGAACTACGTTGTTGAAAATTCAACAAAAAATGCTTTCTTTTTAAAATTTCAACTCTTTACTTAAGAATTCTTAAATATTATTCAAAATGCGTCTTTTCTAATATAAAAGTTATCTTTTTGTTTTAAAATTCGTCTTTTTGGTTAATAATTTAGTAACTAGGTTTTATAGTTTAGCTACTTTCTTAAATGTTCAAAAAGAATTTCTTTCTTAAAAGTTCAAATTTTTGTTTAAGAATTCTTGAATTTCATTGAAAATTTGTCTGTTTTGGTATTAAGGTTAAAAATTAAACTGTTTTGTTGAAATATTCTTTTTTGTTAAAAAATTACTTTGGTAATTAAAAATTTACTTATTCTATTTTTGGTCAAAAATTCGTGTTTTTCATTTGATAATTGAACTGTTTCTTAGAGAAACAATTTGACATTTTTTCTTGCAAGTTGAATAATTTAAAAAGAAAAAACTTTTTGGGGGAAAATTCTTTTTTTATATTAGAAAATTATTATTTGTTTCATTTTTTAAAAAACCGCGACTTTATAACTTCTAATTTGAAGAAAAGTTTTCTAAAAATTCAATTATTTTAAAACTAACATTTAAAAAGATTGCTACAAATTTTGAAAATGTCTGGAAGATTTAAGGGCAATCTTTTTAAATTTGAAAGATTTCTCAAACTTTTTCAAATGCATAGTTCTAATCAGTTTAACATTCAGCTGCTACCCCTAGGTCCGCTAATTTTATGCTAAGGAAATTTTTTTTTTGCTTTCTAAACTTTGCCGCCACCTATGAAAACTCACTAAGAAATATTATAATGAGATAAACAATAAGCCAAGATTTTTTTGATTTTTTTTGCTCTATTCTAAGTTGTTATATTTTTTATGACTTTTTCATTCCATACATATGTTCTGCAGCATACGTTCATGTCGAAGGGTAGTTTTTTGAGGAAATGATAATAAGGGAGAAATTTTGAGCTTTAGAGCATGTCCAAATTGTTTAAGGTGGTTTCTCAACTCTTAAAACGTTTTTAATCATAAGGGGAGGGTATGTATGACTCAGGGGTAGTTTTTGTGTAACGCATTATATATGATCGGAGAGCAAAAATAGGGCAAGAAATGTTAACTAATAGTAGTTTTTGGGGAACTTATGTAGAGGGGGAAATTTTCATTGTGTTATATAATTATTTTGGAGACTTAGGGGTAGTATTTTGGGAATCGTAATATATATCATCATAGAGCAAACAAAAAGCAAAAAAATATCGGCTTATCGTTTATCTCATTATAATAATTTTTAGTGAGTTTTCGTAGGTGGCGAAAATTGTATCATTAATTGTAATTATATATTTATATAATTCTAAAACATATGAGTCAATCAAATTTAAAAGAGAAATGTTTATTTTAAAAGTTTATTTTTTATTCAAAATTATTTACCCCCTAAAATTTTAATTTGGGTGAATTTTTTTTCTTTCGTGACTGATGAATCTTTTCCGGTTGAAAATGCCACTGATAAAATTAATCTACTTTGATTAAAATTCATCGGTTTAATTGAAAATTTATCTCTTTGGTAGAAAATTCATATTTTCATGTTAAATAAGTCATTTCATTTTTTATAGATATAAAAAACTGGAAAGTTTTAGCGCAAAAATTTTTGATAATAATTTTTAGGGACGAAATAGATTTTTGTTTTAATATTATGTAGATATCTGAAAAATAAATTTTTTAATCTCTGCCTCAATTAAAAAATCTAAATAATAATTTATTAATTTTCTTAACATAACAAGTGCTTTTAAATTATTTTAATGCTATATAACTTCTTAGCAGAAATATGTTCAAATTTTAGAAAAGATTGAATCTTTTAAATTCCAGAACTTTTTAAAAATTTAAATTGTCAATCTGTTTTCATAAACAAAGTAGTATACACAAACGATTTTCTAAGATACCAAAAATGTGCGTTTTTAATATGAAGCTGTTTATTTTTAAAAATTCATAATAATCTTGACCCAAAAATTAAGCATTTCTTTCGAGATGCGTAAAAGCATGATTGCTCAATTTTTGTGCCAGACTTTCTATACGAATAACTTGTTTGTCGCGGAAATAGCGACGGCCGCATACTTACGAATTAAATCATATTTGAAGAGCAGTGATAAGCAAACTCAAGTTCCGGTTTATAGTGGAACTAATGAATATTTAAGATTTATTAATTTAAAATTTTACTACTACATTTTCAGCAAAGACAATTAAATTTTAATTTTTATTTAATTAAATGTAATTTAATTTTAATTTTTCAAATATATAATTTTGCCACCAAATAGTTAAACTGTTAACCAAATTAATGAATCATTGGTAAAAAAAATAAATTTGCAACAAAAAGTATGAAAGTTTATATTTCCACCAAAAAGAATTTTGATTCTCAATAAAATCTGTTGAGTATAACGAAAAATAAAAAATATTCAACCACACAGTAAATTTTGAATCGAGAAACATGTTTCAATCAATAAAGAAAAATATCTTATCGAAAATATTCCGCTTACAAGCCACAAAACAAATTTTTTGAACCAGATTTTTGAATTTGCGACCAGAAATAATTAAATTTTCGACAAAAAAGATTAATTCTTAGTAAATTAACTCATTTTGAAAAAAAAGTTTTAATGAAACTTGTGAAATGTTTAAACAAAAAGGTAACATTAAACTAAAATGATTAATCTTCAATGAAAAAAAATTTTAACCAATTAGATGAACTTTTAACCCAGATCATGAGTTTTCCAATCAAATAAAATTTTATAAAATAAACCAATTATATCATCTAAACTTGATACATTTAAAGAAAAAATAGTATAGTATACATAAAGTTTAATTTTCTACCAAAAAAAGACAAAATTTTAAAACAAAATAGTATATTTTAATTTTAATGAAATCGTTGAATTTTCAGCAAAAACAAATAAATTTTCATACCAAGAGGTTAAATATCGATGAGCAAAATTATATTCCACAAAAAATTTACTGAAATATTGATTTAAACAATTAAAAAGGTGTACATGAAATATTGTACACCAGGTTTCTTAATACCACTTTAAATTTGTGATTTTTAAACAAATAAATAAATATAAATGTGTATAAAGATAACAACTGTTTTGAACTCTACTTCAAATTGGAAATAAATGAGAAGATTAAAATTTAATTTAGCGGACTTAGGGACAATACCGGTCACTTTATCGTCATAAATTCCTCTAGGGTATCACTGCACATCTGGGCTTGTACCATATGTTCACGTTCACATATGGGACATTCCTAAATATAAACGTCAGCACGGCTTGAAGTTTCAAAAATCATCCTCGAAATTATAGATATAGTATATTATTATATTTACCAACACAGCTGAGGATTGACATCGAAGATAATACCAGGATATAGAAAACCCTCATCTTTTCGTATTTAAGGAAACTGTTGGATGCAATAAGGAACAATTTGATTCGCAATGTTCGTAATAAATATTTTCGTGCTTTATCAGATTGTTTATGGTGCACTGTAGTATTTTTATGTGTGGCATTAAGATTCCATAAGTCAACCACGAAAAGCTTCGACAACTGTAACTGGGTTACGTTTGCGTTAAAGTAGCAGGTATTAGTTTTATGTGTGAATTGACTAGCGGATTTCTTTAAATCTCCTCATTTCAAGACCCCCTGAGTCCGGAAGAAACCGGTTTTCCGGTTCCAAATGCGGAATTTGAAAAGAACAAAGTTTTATGTGCTTTGTGAAAACTAGGGTAGAAAATATTTATTCGAAGAAATGATTATTTATATGGTCCTAACTTCCGTCTCACGTGATATCGCTATACCTTTGATAGAAATTCGAAAGATTAAGGTGGCCATTGAAAAGAGAGGATAATTTATGCGCAAAATTCATAGATGGATTACAATTAGACTGATCGGACACCGAACGGACACCGATCGGGTTTCCTTATCAGGATTCCTGATCTTGCCCGGTCGAACCCCGATCGGGCCGGATCATAATTCCTGGACGCGCTGCCTAAAGCAAGATATTTAATGAAAAGAACGTTAAAAGATACACTTTAAAATATTTAATAAAGAATGTGAAAATCATTTACTTTCAACTTAAAAGTTCTTGCACTCGACACTTCTCAACAGAATTTCCTTTCGTTCTAATTTATAAGTATTTTTATATTTAGAAAAAAATAACGTATCGGACTCTTTTTGAAATAGGTAATTATTCTGTTTTTCCTTATTACTATTTATTTTAGCCGCCTATCTTGAAATAAGTGAAATTCATTTATAATTATATTAAAAAGTATTTTAAATGAGTTTGTCAAATTAAAACTCTTTGCGTTTTATGGAGATTTTTGTGTCAAAGAAAATCGTTTTTCTCATTAAGGTTAGTTAAGCATTTTTTCACTTGACTTCTCTTTATTGCTTATTACCTTCGGATAGGATATTAAATTTTGACTTATGATTTGGAATCAGCGACCCAAAAACCTCCGAGTACCAATTTTGGGTAAAATGGTTTTAATTTGGTCTACTATGGTCTGTTGCATCGGATGTCAATTGCATACCGGGCAATCCGCCGAACAGCATTTTATGATGTTGTAACTAGGACGGAAAAAATCTGTAAATCGGTAAATTATGAAAAAATATTTTTGCGAATTATAATTCTTTACCTTACATTTGCGTCGAAGAGGGAGAAAAACAGGAAACGTTTAAATTTTTAACTAAATAATTTAATTTCTATCGAAAATATATATTTTTAATTAAAAAAATCTCTATTTTGTTAAATTAAGATATATTCTAAAACAAGTATAACTTTGTTGCTTAATCTGTTTAGTTTTTCTCGATCATTGCCATCAGGACTAGCTTCAGATGGATAAAGTCCACAAAATACAGTTTCCTGAGTTTATGGTTTTTTCACGAATGCAAATACGTCACCACTGACACCCGATAACACATATTTTGCTAGGAAAGGCATGACGTATTTTCGTCCACTATTATTTTTCAAATAAACTCCTGGATACTGAGCCTCCCATAGATGAACGAAGGTTTCCATTATGTGGGGCAGGGGAATGCGTCCCCAAAGACCTTGTCGCTAAGAGCGTTAAAATCGATTACTACTCTTAATTTTTTCTCGCTGGATCAAACGAGTCTCTTACGAACGATCTAGAAAAATTGTTCGCTGCTTCATAGGCTACGTGTATTAACGCCCTCAATATAAAGGTTGATCGAACCAAGAAGATCCAGGCGCCCGTTCGGAAAAGCACCTTAGCCATGCACAAACAAGCACACAGAAGTGTTACCAGCGAGGTCTATTTGGAGGTTGGTGCTTCTAGTGTCTCCTCACCCACTCCGCGCCAATAAAGCAGGCATGGAGCCACTACGCCTTCACTTTTTAAAGCGTGGGGACTGAGAATGCCCTATGAGATCTGTATCTTAAAGTTTTTTTATTTATTTATAGAGCCACTTGATCTGTAGCCCAATTGGGGCACCGACCTTGCTTTCTAACTATCACTTCGTCGGAATTTAAGTGGTCCATGTACTGCGGAAAACTGTTCGATTACTTGTTCTCTTGCTATTTCCCCTATCTGGTGCAGTCCAATAGCTTCCGGGTTGCTGATAACGTAGAAGTGGAAATCTGCTTCTTTTATTTTCGTCCGGAATTCTCCACCACTCGCAGAGTCCTATTTCCGACCATAATTTCATACTCGGGAATAAATTGATAGGGAACGTTAAGACTGCCCCTGTATATTACAATGTTATTGCTATTCCAGTTATAGAATAATTCCGTGAATCCCTATTGGAAGTCATCACCGTGTTCGTCGAATCAAGGGGGCAGTCGACTTCTGGCCGAAGACGAAAGTGCAGTTACGAAGGGTGCCGTTGATATGTTCTTCCCATTTTTCTTATAGTATGGATGACGTAAGGTAACCGCGCTAGAATTTTACAAGCCCTTCTAACCTTGATTGATGTAGGCTTCCTAATCCACAACTTCTATCTCTCGTTCCATAGTCACTGTATCGTCATCAGAGAGGTTGCCGTTTACGGGCCTTGCGAAGTGAGGGACTTCGCGTTCTGGGTACTCAATTGCGCCTTTTTCTGCTTTAGACCAATCGTCATGACCTGCCTAGTTTGATTCGCTCTTGTGATGAATATTTAATAATAAGAGAATCCGGGCTGAAATTAAGTAACTTTAACATGTTCCAATTCATACTTTACGGTACCGATTTTCCATCCTGATTAAATCCAGCTTAGGTTAAATACGGTTTTATTTCGGCTCTTTTTACTTATGCCTTAGCCTGCCTAAGTTCTGACTGGTTCAATGAGTTTTCAAAAAAAGGACGAAAAGTCTTTATGGGTACCTGACCTTTGAGGCTTAACTTTTTTGAGCTGGAAAATCTCCTTAGGACCTTGGGTTTTCCTTATTCTTAGCATGACTGCTGTGCTGAAGATTAGGCATTTTTAGATCGTATAATAATTTAAACTGAGGGCTGTCTCGTGAAAAATAATTATCGACTTAAGAGTAATATGGCCAAATTAAAAATACCGAGGCAATTAGCGTGAGATCACCGTGGAATTTAATCCGCGGGGTTTTGCTTAAATTTGGTTATACTCTGACTAATTAAAGCGTGAGTACGAAATTTAGGGTTTAGCCTTGGACGTAGACTTGAGAGACATCATTACAATGGAGAAAATAATCAAAGGAAGCCCTCGAACTAGGTTATCATACTTCCGCTGAATAGGAAACAATTTTCAAAATAAGAATACTGAGACAATTACAAGAAAAGGAATTAAAAGATTAATGGAATTGTTGACTAAACTGGAGTTAGAACGAGTGGCACGAGTGGAAATGTCCTCGAGTACAATCCACCCCAGTGTTAATTGTTTGGATAAAAGAAGAATGAGTTGGTGGTCTATAGTAAAGAAATTGAGTGAATTGAGGAGACAGGTGGCATGGGTTCAGCTAGAGAAACACGTACATATATTTAAGTAATCTGCTCCTAAACCATAAATTTTATGGTTGATAGTTTTTATATTTCAGCAAATTGGGGTCTATATGGCAACCGGTTTTCCAGTAGGACAATTGGCATATCGCTCACGTACAACATTTCGCATGAGGAAGACAAATCCCACCATGCCCTACCGCAATACTAATTTCACACGCTCTGTGGACAAGACAACCATCAGCAGAGTCACTTGACACTCTGTCAATATATAGCCTATGGCAAAGCTGTAATATTAGAAAAAAAGATTATCTAGGATCAAGACCTGCGGCCAAACTGAAGGTAAGTCTGTTTTTTAATTTTATTCGAGAAGACTCTCCCCGCAAACTCTGATGATCGGGCTAGCAGGTGCGGATCTTGACATCTGAAAATAAGCTGGTATCAGTGCCACCGCCTCGCGGCAGCCAGGGTTATCAGTTATTGGCCTGCGCGCTGCAACCAAGCCCATAAGCTTATTCGCCTGAGTGCCATGCGCGCGGGATGCCACGTGACGGAATCTTTACTCATATATTTGCGAAGGGGCATCAGTTTTTCCCACTGTTCCAAGTACTTTTTCCACTTCCTAGAAGAGTTTTCAGCACTAGTGGAAACTACAAGCGATTCTTCAAAACTTACGACAACGAATGAGAAATCGATAATTTTGTCCCCTATTTGCAGACGAAAAAGTCGTCTTTTTCGGGTAGGTGATGCACACAAAAAATATCAATCGACAACGAAAAGGATGTAAAATGTCGATTGATTTGAAAAAAATAAATTATATATAATTAGTGCACTTAATATACCATATTTATTAGACACTTACACACACAGTGACTCACATATATAATCGCATACGTAAATCCTTTGCATAATGCCCCCGCTGGGTAATTTTAGCCTAACTAACTTCCTAAAAACTAAATGTAGCCCACGCATTAGTTTTCCGTGCTACGGATTCACTGAGACATTTTTCACGAACTATTAGATTAGCATTTACTCTGATAAAAACATGACGCAACATTTATATTCGAAACTAATATATAAATAAAGAATAGGTTTAAAACTCTAATAATAATAAAGTTTTCTTTCAAAAAATTTTATTTTACAAAAAAAAATTAAAACTTTTATCATAATACATAAATTTTTAACCAGATAGTTGAATTTCTACCCAAAAAATATACTTTCAATGAAAAAATTTATATTTTGTAGAATTAAGGTATACTCCTAAAAAAAATTTTTGCCGAAAACATGAATTTTCAAAAAATATTAATCTTCAACGAAATGGCAAAATTTAAAAAAAAATTATTTGTTTTAATAATAAGAATTCATTTGCTGTTAAAATATTAAATTTCTAATACAATAGTTTCACAATCTACCTGGTTGTTGGATTTTTAATAAAAAATATTATTTTTCCAAAAAAACTGTATTAGCTAATGATAATTTTTTTAAAAAGTGAACTTTTCACATATTTTTTAGATTTCAATCTGCATCTAGTCGGTCAGCTCTTTTACATTCCAACCTTTTTCTTTCGAGCTGATATACCAACTTTATTTTTGGGCATATGAACTGAAGCCGCAGGCCTCATTTCAAAGTGTTTGGTGATTTCGTCATTGTTTCCTACTGGAATGTCATGGATTTCTTCTAGATTCAAGTAGGTAACTTTGTTGCTGATTCTGTTTAGTTTTGCTCGGTCACTGCCATGAGGACCAGCTGTAACTAGATACAGCCCACGAAATACAAAGAGCCTGCTGTCTAGTTTTTTTATGAATGCAAAGATGTCACCATTTGCTGCCGCTAACACATATTTTGCTAGGGGTGGCATGACGTATTTGCTTCCACCATCATTTTTCAAATAAACTCCTGAGTTCGGAAGAAAAGTGTATAATTCAATTAAAAGTTCTGGGCTCGAACGTCCAATGGGAAAACATCGATTTGCTTGAAGTTTACGAACATAAATTCCAAATATTGTAGCATAGGGAGGCTGGCTGGGAGACGTTGGACTGATATGAATAGCTAGCTTTATAGGTACATCTACAGTTTCCATTATAAAACTTACTTTGATTGGTTGATGCTTTCCTAATGGAGTGTCCTTTGCATCTTGTTCTCCTATTCCGCTAACCAAGCGGGTGAATACGTTTATTTTTGCTCGTATTCCATGTGGACCAGGAAGCATATATAATGCACGTAAAATCGTGACTCTATTTAGATCAATTTCCACCAGTGCCAAGGCATCACCATTGATTCTAGCCATTAAAAAGTGTACTCCGGTTAGCTCTTCTTTGAGCATATTTTTTGAAGTTCTTAAATAAATGCCTGTACCTAAAGAAAACTTGAATAATTGAAGTACAAGTACCCGGTCCCGATTCTTTTTAGGGTAAAATCGTTCATATCGAAGTTCTTCAATTGTCATTTGAAATAGTGTGGAATAGGGGGGTTCGCTAGGAGGAGACTCAGGCCTGTGATAAAGAGTTTGCTCGGCAGGAGCCAAAAACGTTCCACGAGCAGAAGACGCAGCATCAGTAGAAGACGTAGCACCATCAAAATACTTGCCAGAAGCAAAAGGTATATTAGGAGCATGATACATGGTAGCATGATGCTGCATGTCATAGGTTGGATACATATCAGGTATAGGCTGCATGCCATAGGCTTGATACGTATCAGGTTGAGGCTGCATGTCATGAGCAGGATACATGACAGGATAATTCCTCATGCCAAGAGCAGAATGCATGGCAGAATAATGCTCCCTATCTGAAACAATAAAACATAATATTACATATTTTAAAAGTACAGGTTACGAAATTACTCAGGTTACGAAACGTCAAACAGAGTTTATTCTGTGAACTGGGATCGAGCGGCGGTAAAATTTTGATACAAATGACCTAGAGACACAATTTGTTTTGTAATTGAAGATAATTTCACAGCATAGAATTTGTTGGATAAATAAAAAAAAATATTCAAGAAAAGTATCACAAGAAGTTTTCACGTAGTAGTCACACGTGTATTTTGACATTGCAAGATATTTCATTTGAAAAAAAACATCCACGTAAAAGTTGTTAGCGGATATTTTAAAAACTTTAAATTATTTCCTTAAAACAAAACATGTATTGTTTTAAATTCCGCCAAAAATATTTTTGCGCGGGCAAAATTGTAAAAATAGAATTACGTCCCAGTATTATCAAATAATATTATTTAAAAATGTTCACGAATTTAAATTCAACAAGGCTCTTCTATCATAAAAGTTGAATTAATAATCCAGAAGTTCGAATTGTCAACAAAATGCATCAAATTTCGACAAATTATTTAATGTTAACTCTTGCGCAGTTTAAAGAAAATTGAAAAAAAATGCAGATTTATTACTATTTGGAATTTAAAAAGCTTTTTAAAGAATAATGACAGGTTTCAAGATAATTAAAAATTTTATCCTGATTCATATGTACCATCAGTTTTATCCAAGCTAACACATATTTACTATTTGATGGCCGCCATATTATATCTGCAATTGTTAATTTCGAAAACCCAACTTCCAATTTGGATTTAGCTGTCCCAAAAACTTCGGCCCTGCAAATATCGCATGACGCAGAAGTGTTTTTTCAAACATTTTTGATACTATAATTCTTTTTTGCCTGACTGTTAAGTGGCAAGAAAATATTCCTTTTTAATCTAATATTGGAATTTTTTATAAAGTACTTGATTTTTCAAACGAAAAAGATGAATTCTTAATAAAAAAAGTAAATATTTAATGAAAAATTCTACAAACGAATGGGATGAACTTTCAAACCAAAATTAAAAATTTGTATAAAGAAATATTTCAGATTTAAGAAAGGAGAACATTGGTATAACTTCAACAATACACAAAAATTTCCAACTCACCTTGTGGGCTTGGTAAACGTTGATGACCCTGGCTATTATGTGCTGCAGAAGACGAAAACGTAGGCATATGTTGTGGAAACTCCCCGCCATATGAATGTTCCGGCGAAGGCCAATTATGCAGTAGGGTCGATACATTCTCTGGAGTTACAAACGCGTGACTTTGAGGCGAAGGCAGTCTCCAGTCGTTTTTTGGCGTTCCTGGTGATTCTGTAGAAAGACTGCTAATATATTCAGAAATCACTATATCTGATCCGTAGAATTTTAATATTAAAGGACGATATTGATTTAATTTAATTATTAAATTAATAAATTAAAATTTTAACTCAATCATTGTTACATTCTATGAGCATTATTCCATTACTTTGTCCATTAACGCTTTACTGCATATATTGCGTAGGAATTGCATGTTACTCTACAAAAAGGACGAATACAGAATTACACATTGTGATGTTAGGGCCCTCAGTTATTTTAAAGAGTTCATGGCATTTATAAATATTTTACAAATTTTAAGCAACTTCAATCTCTTCACTGCCAGTGACACATATATAGACAAAGAAAGTCGTGTAACTTTTATGGGCATTTCGCAGAAAAATTAATTAGCATAATCCGATTTAAGTACGGTTGAGTGCGTTAGTATTTTGTGGTCTTTGAATTAAAATCTAAGATTGCATTTTCAAAATACGTAAGCGTTAATACGAACTATTCCAGCACGTTCCGAAAATTTTTTTTATTACTCTGAGGCAACATACTGCTTTCGCGGTTTTGTACACAAATGTAAGAGAACTACAAGGATTGAACGTGTAGCCCGAGTTTCATCATTCCAAATCTATCCCGGTACCACTGCAGTTGCCTGTAGTGGAGTGGAGGTGATACCCATACTTGTAGCGACACCGTACAGCAGATAAGGGTTCCTTTGGAAGAAACAGAGGGTAGGGCAGAAATCAAGTAGGCCAAGTGGACCAAAAATACTTAAAACCCCAAGTCAAGGCCTGGTCGCCTCCTACAGTATACAGATCTTACCTCCGCATCCGGGGCTGTCTGGGGTTAAACCTTTACTTCCCTACCTACTCCTGGGACTATTATGGCAAAAAGTCTGTCAAAACAAATTATCATTGAAAAGATAGAGCTAAAATATCAGTCAACGAATTTGTGTTTCGGTAAGTGGTATGTGAAGGGAAAAGGTTTTTTATAAGGATTTCTTATAAGCTATAATATATAATAATCAAAGAATTCGGGAAAAAATGACTAAGAGGCCGTTTCAAAAGGTATTTTTATAGATGTTGTAGTAACCTGATAGTAAGCCTGCAATAATTTAAGCAGATGACTTTCCATCTTCGTCATAAAATCGTATCATTTGCTTTCTAGTCTATACTAGCTTTTATATATTTATTAGCATGATACTAAACAACCGGTCAGTGATAGGGGAAAATCACTGCCATTAAAAGGCGCACATGCGTCAATGAACCATCCAGTTGTATGAAGTAGACAAAAAATCACTAATTATCAACAAGCAATGCAAAAATTGCTGCCACCATGATTTAAGTATTATAAAACAAACACTTCAATTATATATTTACAAAAAATCCTCGTAATTGAATCAGCTTACAGTTTGAAAAAGGGATATTCAAATGACCCTAGTAGGATATAACATTTTTTTCTATACCCTATTTGGGACATTTAAAGTGTCTGATGCAGCAGCAGTAACTATTTTTATGCGGTTCAGAAGATACATATTTAGATTTTTTAATTTTCTAAACCTACATCTGAGTTTTCCTAATGTCTGTTCGATGAAACTCTCTTGGAACCTAATTTTTTATTATAAAATTTTTGTCTTCGAGTTAAGTGATCATTGTTGCGAAATGGTTATGCACAGTCTCCGATAATGTAAGTTCCTTCAGGTAGGAGAATTGGATCTTCTGTGAGTGCTCTCCCAATAGGACTTTATTCCATACTCTGCCGTCGTGATTTGGACCGGGCCAGCCAACAAAGACATCAATAAATTTACATTTCTTATCGAGCATCCCTTGTAGAACAATTGAGTGGAAACTTTTTTGATTCTAATAAATTAAAGGATCATCTTTTAGAACAGGAATTTCTTTGTGCATTTCGTCAACTGCCATACCACATCTGGAGAACTCTCAATTCCTGGAATACTTATTTTAGCTTCTCAAACTGTTTTAGATTTAGCCAGTGTGAATTTTCGTTCACGATATTACACAACATACCGTGTACATCCATAAATATTTTGTGTGCAGTACTTGGAATCAGATCAAAAAGGTTACTGAATTTTCGTACCTGCATAAAAATATTAGGCTCGCAAATTTATTCCTCGTGTGCTTAGATGTTTTTAAAACCTTTGGAATTAGAAGTCGTTCCTGTTGAAAAAATCCATTCTCTAAACAAAATACGATTTCTTAAAATGTTTTACGTGTATTAAATGCTAACGTGAAAGTAACAGTACCCTGCCATCTAATAATAGTAGAAATTCTTCATCCAAACTATCTGACGACCATAAATTAGATTCTGAGTCGCTACTATTAGCCTCTAAGATTGCCATTGCACCTTCAATGTTATATGACTTAAAAAAAAACAAGACGAGTGTATAACTATTTCTAAATCGGTACCAGGGGTGTTAGTTGAAGTTTGCCGGTTTTTTTAAATAAAGAAAACACTTAATTATCAAGGGAATCTCAAAAAAAATTGTATGCAAAGTATTGACCATTGGATTCTGCACATTTTGCCAATCTTTCAGGCAAATCATGGATACCATTCCCAAAAAACTTTTTCTCTTTCGAGGAAAACCATTCGACGAGCCATTTTTCGACTTCTTTAAAATTGACGAAGCGCTGCTCTGCGAGTGAGTGTTCCATCAATGCGAAAAGGTGATAGTCGGACGGGGCGAGGTCTGGAGAGTACGGCAGGTACGATAATATTTTCCAGTTCAATGCTTTTAATATGATCTTCACCCCTTTAGCGGTATGAGACGGTGCGTTTTCATGATGTAGGATAAGTTTGCCATGTCTTCGGGCCCATTCTGGCCGTTTTTTGATCAACGCATGATTCAAATTGATAATTTGTTGTCGGTAGCGATCCGTATTCACCGTCTCACCAGGTTTTAATAACTCAAAGTACAAGCACCACACTGGTCCTACCAAACACAGATCATTGTCTCACGGCCAAAGCAATTTAGCCTTGGAGTTGATGGGCCGACCTCACCAGGTGAAAGCCAAAATTTTTTCCGCTTCGGGTTCTCGAAATAAATCCATTTTTCGTCAATCGTGAAAATTCGATGCTGAAAAGATTTCCTTTCGAATAGCTCAATCAGCATTTCACAAATGGTTTTTCGATTTTCCATTTGTCTATCGTTCAGATGGAGTGATACCCATTTTCCATACTTTTGGATTTTCCCCATGGCTTTTAAACTTTGGCAAATTGCTCTTCGAGTAACATTTAGTATTTCTGCCAATTGTTGTTTCGATTGGGTTGGTTCTTCATCCAATAATGCCTGCAATTCCTCGTCTTCGAACTTTTTCGCTGCACCAGGATGTTCCTTGTCTGTTAACTCGATATCTCCACTTTTAAATTGACGAAACCATGTCTCACATGTTCTAATCACTAGAGCATGTTCACCACAAGTTTCTACCAGCAATCGATAAGCTTCAACTGCTTTTTTCTTTTGATAAAATAAGAAAAGAAACGAATGCCGCAAATGCGATTTACTTGGAACGAAACTCGAGATATTCACTGATGTAAACAACTATGATGCTATTATTTTAAAAGAATGGAATTGTGTATTTTTGAAGGCTATTGTCCATAGAAAAATATGACATAGATGCCAAATCATAGAAATGTATATATATCTCTAGTGACATCTATGAGTAAAACCGGACTTAGTTTCTCCAATCAAAAAATTACTATGTAACAACCACCATTTTTTAACAAGAAAAAAAAAGAATATGCAATAAAATATTCAAAAATTTCGGCCAAATATTTTAATTTTCAACCAAAAAGATGGATTCTTAAGCAAGAATTTAAATTTTAAATTAGAGACAAAAATGTTTACCAAAAAGGAAAAAGTTAAATAAAAAAATTTTGAATATAATTTTCAATATGAAAAAACTAATTTTTCAAAATGTATTTTAATTTTCAACTTAATCATTTTTTATTGTAATAAACAATCTTCAATTTGGAAAATTACTGTTTCATAATCTAGTTGGAATTTTATCCAAATAGTTTAATTTTGTAATTAAAAAGTATAGATTTTCGGCGAAAAATGAAACAGTTGGATTTTCATTTAAAAATTAATTTTCAAAGAAAAAAAGAAAAGTTTCTACAAAATACATGCATATTTTAACTCACGGTGTGCAAGATGACGCATAGACGTATGTTGTCCAAAAACATCGTCATGTAAGTATCTTTCAGAATCCCAATTACTTAATAGGGTGTTTACATCGGCTGCAGTCACACCCCCATTAATTTCAGGAGAGGGTGGGAACGAGGCTTCTACTGGCCGTCTTGATGATTCTGTAAAAATACTGCTGATGTATTTAAAACTCATCATAACTAATCCAAACGATTTGGATAATAAATTAAATTTCAAACTAAGAAAAGAATTTTCTATAAAAATTTGTTTAAATTTTCTACAAAATATGTGAAGTTTTTAACTCACGGTGTTGGTTTTGTACATGTTGATTATTCTCATAAGTATGTGCTGCAGGAGACGGAGGCATAGACGTATGTTGTCCAAAATCATAACCATATGTATATTTCCTGAAACTCCAATCATGTAATAGGATGTTTACATCATTTTCAGTCAAACCCTTAAAATTCTTAGGAGAGGGTGGTATGGCGTCATTTCCTGGCCTTTTTGATGATTCTGTAAAAATATTGCTAAAGTATACAAAATTCATTATATCTCGTCCAAAGGATTCTGGATGTTGATCAACCATCTACATTTGCCAAATATTAATGGAATCATTAATTAATTCTTCGAGAATTCTCCCATTACATTTTACATTATCGTTTTACCACCTAACTTCTGCAGGAATTGCACGACAATCGCCTTAATTATACTTTCAGACTTTCATATGTACATTCAGGTTTCGCGACCGTACAGACCAGTGGGTGCGAGTACAGAATTATACATTGCAATTTTAGGGCCTCCAGTTATTTCAAAGGGTCAATAGCATTCATAAATATTTTGGAAATTTTAAGCTATTTCAATGCTTTCAATTCCAGTGACACATACATCAGCAAAAAAAGTCGTGCTACTTTTGCATCATGAGACATTTGTAGGCGTTTAAAGAAAAAATTATTTAACTTGATTCGATTTAATGGTGCTTGAATGTGATAGTGTTTTTAGTGTCTTTAAATGCAAATCTGATGTTTAATTTTTGTATTACAAATGGCGCAAATATTAACAGCCTGATCAAGCACTACAATTTTTTTATCACTTTAGTCATGCATATGAGACGGTCCCAGAGAAAAAGCACCATTTTAGCCTTATTTTATATATTTTTACTCCTTATAAAGGGGCCTGCTTTAGCAATAACCTTCTTACCTTCGTTTATGCGTCTATCTTACTCCGCGTATATATTGCCGTCCCTAGTAAATAAGCTACTAAGGTATACGAATGTATCAACTTGTTCAATTCTCTCATCATTTAATACAATGTTGCATACTGTTTTCTCACTTTTTCTTTAGAACACCATAGTTTTTGTTTTATTTACATTAATTTAAAGGCCCAGGCTCATCATGCTGGCATTCAATTTATTTAACATACTTTGCAAATTAATATTAGATATTAATTTTGTTTTCTTCTTTGCAAACCTTTCTTTGCAATTCTTTGCAAATCTTCGATAGATTCTGCCATGGCAACCTTATCATCTGCGAACGTTAACCCACGTATCCTACTGTTTCGAGATCCACACCTTCTTTGTCAAAACGAGCTATTCTTAAACACTTGTTCATAAATAATATAAATAGCCATGAAGACATAACGCATCCTTGTCTAACGCCTTGTATATTAACGAACCAGTCACTCAATTTCCCACTTACCCTTACAATCGCTTTGCCACCCATATATGTTGTTCTTATAGCTTGTAGGAGACATCCATTTACTCCGTACTCTTTCAGGACTTCCCAAAGTTTACTTCTATCTACCGTGTCGAAAGCTTTTGCTAGGTCAACAAATGCACAGAAAACTTTTTTGCCCACTCTCAAACTTTTTTCTGTGATTTGTCTTAAGCTAAATATTTAATCGGTGCCTGATCTTCCTGGCATAAACCAACTTTGGATTTCCCAAATCTTTTCTTCTGTTATTTTCATACCCTACGAATAATAATCTTTGAGTATATTTTACTTACGGTCCTTAAGAAGCTGATATTGGTACGATAATCGCTTTTTTCCAGTCACCTCGGACTTCTCCTACTTTGATGCATAGATTTATCAGTTCGCACAGTCTATGTGGTATGTACTCGCCACCGTGTTTAAGC
>JAAAKG020173201.1:0-27119 GCA_010014905.2 Druon quercuslanigerum
TTAAGTGGACTTTTCAACCTATTAGTTGAAATTTCTACCAAAAAATAGAATAGTATCATTTTTATTTAGAGGAATAACTTTTCATGCAATTAAAATAAATTTTTCATGAAGTAGTTAAATTTTCTACCAAATACGTGAATTATCTACTAATGCATTTATTTATTTATCTATCTAATGCATTTTAAAGTTTTACAAAAATAAATGAATTTTCGACCAATAGGATTATATACCAATGAATCATTTAAACATCAAATTTAGTTAATTTTAAGTTACAAAAATTAGTTTTGAATAAAAAACATTATTTTAAACGAAACTATAAATTTTTAACCAAAAAGAATAATTTTGTTTAAAAATGAATAATTTTTAACAGAATACATGCATTTTTAACCGAATAGTTAAATGTTCAGCTAAATTAAATAAATATTCAACCAAACATAGAATAGTCAAATTTTCAGTTAGTAAAGTAATTTTTTAACAAATTTGACGAAGTAGTTAAGTTTTGAAGAAAAAAGAAAAAAGATTTTTGCAAATAAACTTATCATTTTGCAGTCAAACTATGCATTTGCGAAAAAACGACAGTAATTGTGCATCAAAAAAATATCCACAATGTTGTTATTAATCACTTTTTCATAGGATAAATAGTTTTGTTTTACTCTTGATAAAACAAACATGCTAATAAAAAAAATTCTAAAAAAGTTATTCATCCTAAAAAGAGTAAGAAATTCTTTACGAATCATATTTTAATAGAATCCGTAGTTTTTAGTTTTTGATGATTAATAACGAGATTTTTTTTTAATTAATTTTTTTTTAGTTAATTTTTTTTTAATTTAGTTTAAAAAAATTTTTAAGCTTATTGCGTATGAGAAGAAAATGCTATACATATTAGAACTCATGATTTTTTTCTGCAAAAAAAGATAAATATGGTCTTTTTCAATTAAACATATTTATAACTAGTAATTTTAATTATTGACAATATTCTGCAGTAATATAAAACTAACATATAAAATGTAAGACAAATTTTCCCAAGAAAAGAGGATGAAAATTTTATATTATTTGACTGAAATTATTTATAGCGATTATTTAATTTTTTTTAAGCAAAAAGTACGAAAATAACGTGTTTTTAAAAAAAAAAAATGTCTAATAATAAAATTGCGTAGGCAACAAACTCTCTGTCTTATTTTTATGCTCAAATTAAGAATCAAGCTGATCTGAAATATATCTAAGGGTAAAAGTTAAAAAAAAGAAACATTTTTGTAAAAAATGTGCTTTTTTACTTTAAAAGAAAAAACTAAAAACTGTAAAAAATTCCTAATAAATAAATAAAGATCATTTATTTCTAAAAATATCTGTAAGGCGGTAATAATACTTCATTGATTTATTGAATTTATTTCAAAATTCTTATACATTCTTGTCATTGAAGAATTTGTTATTTTTGAAATATATATGGTTTACGGTTCTAATATTAGGAAATGAAAGACGAGGAAGATGAATGTGCGTTTACTTGTCTTATATTCACAGAAACCAGTTCATTTGTGTATTTAGCCTATTTTTTTAACTTTCAAGAAATTGTAATCTCATTGTAAAGAACAAAGTTAAATCTGTTAAGCAAACTCGTTTTTTCTGAAACTTTCTGATTTCTGATGTTTTTGATTCCTATAGCATTTTCTAAAATTATTATTTATATCCTTAAATAAATTCACTACTTTTTACAAAATTAGTATTCATTTAATAGGAAATTACTAATTAATAAAATTTCATGAAATAAATAAATAAGAATATTTTACCTAAAAAAATGAAAAGTTTTTATGATATGAGGCTGTTTTCTTTTGTTTAAACAAAGATAAGAATAAAGTTGCCGTTAAATATAGAATGACAATGTATTGTGTTCTATGCTTATTTTTATCTTTTTTTTATTATTTTTAAACAATTTTTCATAACTTTTGCCATCTTTTGAAAGAATTAAGTTTTTGTCCTGTTTTGAAGACCATTTTCTTGTTTTTTGCTTAAATATGAACTAAATTATTACACAATAATACAAAAATTTAATATATTTTTGGTTAGAAGTTTATTTTTATGAATCGAAGATTCATGCATGTATTTTGATAAGAAATGGTCTATTTTGGTTTTTTTATTGCAACCTAAACTATTTTGTTGCAAAATTTCTTCATTTGATTTCCAGAAAATTGTTAAAATTTCAAGAAAAGAGATAAATTTTCAACAAAAAAAATTATAAATCAACAATTAAACCATAAATACAAAAATTCAACAACAAAAAATGAATTTGGATCAAAAAAGATTTCAGTTGACGTTTTAAAACTAAAATCTCAATTTTAATCAAAAACTAAATTTTCTACGATTCTCAATAAAAAAATGAAATAGTTATACTGCTAGTAAAAAAAATCATTTTTAAACAAATTGGCACAATTTTTTGCCAAATAAAGTAACTTATAATTAAAATCATGCATCTTTGATAAAAAATAAAATTTCAAACAAGCAGTTGAACGTTGAACACAGAAGATGATTTTATACAAAAAAAAGAAATTTTTTTAGTAAAATAGATGATTTTCAACTGAAAGAGATTAATTTACAACAGTGAATAGAATGAAATTTCATTTAATATGGAACATTAGTTTTTTAACCAAATAACATAAATTTTCAGCGAAATAGACACACCAAAATTCCACACAAAATGGAATAGTTAAATTCTTAGTCAATAAAATTTGTTTTTAATCTAAAAAATTAATTGTAAATCAAAAAGTAAAATTTTAACTATACAGAATAAATTCTACCTTTTTTAAATAATTCTAACTTTTTTTGCAATATTTTTTTTCTTTGCTTGTTTTTTACGAATTCAATCGAAAACTACGTATCCTATAAAAAATTGTTTGATAAAAAAATTATAGATATTTTTTCGATGAATAATTTCTGTTTCTTTTTCTTCTCGAATTTTGCATAATTTTACTTCAAAATGATCTTTTGCATGAAAACGCTTTTTTTATTCTTCTTCAAAATTTAACTACATTGTTAAATAAAAACAAAAATATCTTATTAAATGAAATTTTAAATATTTTTTTTTTTAGTTGAACATTCATCTTCTTTAGTTTTAAATTCAACTATTTAAAATACTAACATTTTTGATTGTGAATTTATTGTTTTATTTGAAATAAAGTTTTTTGTTTTAAATTAATTTTTGTGACCAAGCGACCTGGTAAAAGAATATAAAAATATGTTACAGGTATTAAATTATTCGACATTGAAAATAAAAACGAGGATCGAAGTAGGAAATACCACTGATTATAAAATCCTTTTTCACATGAACATCTTATCAATCAAAAAATACGTGATTTCACTTTGGTAGGGTTAATTTTATAGAAAAAATACAATGAAAAATAATTTTATAATTAGTGGTATTTCTAGCTAGCGAGATCCAAAAAATAGGCGAAAAAAACAGCCTATTTTTGCGTCGCTCTATGCTGTCCAATTTTTTAAATAGATATTGAATCTATTTAGTAAAAAATTTAATTGCTTACTTAGAAATTTATTTTGTTTGCTTAAAACCTTATTTCTTTAACTGAAAATTACCCTATTCAATTTCTTGTTAAAAATTGATCTTTTTTGGTTAAAAATTCATCCATTTTTTAAAAAGTTGTCTTTTTCTGTGGCAAATTAACCCTTTTGTTTAAAATGGCAACTATTAGGTAGAAAAAATATTTTTTTGTTTGAATTTTAAATATTTATAACAAATATATGTATATCCTCTACGTTTTTACAATTTAAAAATATCGATTTTTGATAAAATAGTTCAACTTTAAAAAAATGTGGTCTACTTATAATATAAACCTTAACTAAACATATGAATCTGTAACAAAGAAAAAATGTTTTTTTAAAGAAATATAAAATTACTTCTAAAACAGATCAATTTTTAACTAATCAATTTAATCTTTCAACAACAAAAGAACTCGAATATTTAGTCGAATATTCAACCTGGAAAATTAATTTTTTACTAAAAAAAAAAAAATAAATTTTCAATATAATCGATTATTTTTAACAAAAACCATACATTTTCTACAATAACGGAAATGAAATTTTATTTTAGATTAGAAAAAATCAAAATAAAATACATTTTTTAAGATCCAGTTAAATTTTTAACCAAACAGCTCAATTTTTATCTTAAAAAATTAAATCTCTATATAAAAAAGTCGACAAAAAATGGAATGCTTATATTTTTATTCAATAATGCCAATTTTTATTAACAAACTGTAATTTTTAATAAAAAAGATTGATATTCAACTAAAATAAAAGAATTTGTAAAAAATACATGATTTTTTCACCCAATCTTTTAATTTTTAATGGCATTTTCAACTCAATATGAAAATTTCCAACCAAAAAGGTTAAATTTCTATCAAAAAAGACAAATTAAAAACAAATGATCAATTTTTAAGTAAAAAGATCTATTTTCTACAAGAAAAAGAATAGAGTAACCTTTAGTTTAAGGAATGGGTTTGCAAGGAAATAAAATAAATTTTCAATGGAGGATTTGAAATTTCTACGAAAAACATTAATTCCTTAAAAAATAGATTAACTGTCAATAAAAAAAATTTGGACAAAAATGTACCTAAATTTTCATTATAAAAAATTATTTTGCTGTTTCAAAAAATAAAACTTTAACCATAAAAACTATTTTTTTACCAAAATAGACAAATTTTAAACAAAATGGATAAATTTTCAATGAAAAAATATAAATCTAAAGCAATACGAAAATAATAGTTTAATTTCCAGTTGATGAAATAAGTTTTTAACAAAACAAAAATTTTACAATGCATTTAAATAATGAAACAAACAACTGAATTTTGTACCAATAGGATTAAACTTTTATAAACAAATATCGACAACAAATTCATTAAATTTTTTATCCATAAAAATTCGTCACAAAACAATCATGTTCAAATAATTAGTAAATTTTTTTTAATTGAACAAGGTTCATGTTCAAACAATCATGATATAATTACATTTTTCAGATAAAAAATTAATTTAAAATTAAGAACTAATTTTCAAGTTATATCAAAGGACTTTGAACCCAAAGATTAACTTTAATCTAAAAAATAATTATTTGTAAAAGAATACATACATTTTCAACCACACAGTTCAATTTCTAACTGAAAAACATAAATTTTCAAGAAATCATATGAGTTACATTTTCGGTTAATATATTTTTTTATTTAATAAAGTAGGTTAATTTTAAAGTAAAAAAAAGACAAAATTGTGCATTACAGGACACGTAGCTTTTGTTTTATTCGTAAAAAAAATTTCAAAGTGAAAAAGATTTAATTCTTGGACAAATTATACAAGCTGAGAAAGAAAATTAAACAAAAGTAGGAAGACAAAAGTTTCTCTTCCAAAAAAGAGTGAAAACTTATTCAAATTTGTCATGAATGATAATTTCAATTAGCAAATAGAAAATTTCCATATTTTTCCCCGAAGAAAAATTCTTTTTCATCTTATGTGTATCGTAATTCAAATAAAAGATAAAAGTCAAATAAAATAAAATTCATTTTTCGACTTAAAAGATGCATTTTCAAATGAAAGGGATGGCGTTTCATCAAAATGGTTAAATTTTCCACAGATAATAAAATTTATAACTAAAAGAATCAAACTAAAAGCATCAAATAAGAAAAAATTTAAGTATAAATAAAAAATACTTAAATTTTGATGATTTTGAAAATCAAAATTCAAGCTTTCCATCTCAAAATTTTAAAAATGCATAGAATTACGAAACATTTTTTACAATACTTGTATTTTGAAGATTCACAATTTTATTTTTTTTTTAATTTTCACGTACAGTAACTTAAAATTCCTAAATTTTCACGATTTGCAATTCAAAATTATTCAATTTTGAAGATTTGTGATTAAAAACTGTTCAATTGAATTTTCAATCAAAAGATGAATTTCCATTCAAATGAGTCAATTTTTCAACAAAATAGATGAATTTAAATTTCTGCCACCAAGAACGTATTTTCAACCACGTATTCTAAAGTTCAACAAAAAACTAGGAATTTTCATTTCAAAATGGAGTAGTTAAATTTTCAGTTGAAAAAATTAATTTTTAGCTAAAATGATGAATTTTCAACCGAATAGTTTAATTTTTAACCGAAAAGATGATTTTTAAATAAAAAAAATGTTTTGCACATGCGTTAAACTTTAACATGTAGATTTTTTATTAAAAAAGATTAATTATCAATAAAATAATTAAAATTTTAATAAAAGAGATGAAGTTTTAAGTAAAAATATAATTCTTTAACAAAAGAGTGATTTCCTAACAATGCGATTAAAATAAATCTTTTAAAAAAATATGATAATTTGTTAAATATAATTTAACAAATAAAATTAATTCTTCACAAAATATATCAAACTTAAGCCCAGAAGATGAATTTTTTGCCAAAAAAAGATTCAGTTTCAATAAAGTATATAAATTTTTAACTAAAAAAAGATAAATTTACGACTTAAAAATAATATAGTGCACTTTACAGTTAGAAAAGTAAGTTTTAAAAAACTAAGTTTTTGGCAAAATCAATTATTTTCAACTTAAATATAAATTAAGCAAAAATGAAATAGTTACATCTGCAGTCAAGTAAAATATATATTCAACTAAACAACGAATTTTCAGGAAATGAAATTAATTTTTGATCCCAGTGATGATGTTCAACAAAAAATATAAATTTTAGATCAAATAGTGGAATTTTAAAACAAAATGATTAATTTTCTATATAAAAACGAATTTTTAACTAAATATTTTACTTTTCAACGAAAGAAATGAAATCTTACAAAAAAGTAGAATAGGTAAATTTTTTACAAAACAGAACATTTTGTAGAAAATGATGAATCTTGAACTGTAATATCTGAATTTTAAATCAAAAAGATAAATTTTCAACTAAAACGATGAATCTTCAAATGAAATATTTTGACTTTCACCTATAAAGAATTTATTTTCACAAAAAAATATCAATGTTCATGTAAAACAAAAATAATGTAGTTTCAAGTTTGCAAAAATTAATGTGCCACCAATGACAAATTCTCAACTTAAACATTAGTTTATTATTTTTAATTTTTATTCAATAGTTCCTAACTCCTAATAACTAATAACGAATTTCAATAATTAATAAGAAATGGACTTCGTTGAAATAATTTTTTTTCAAAATTTTTAAGTAAATCTTATTACTGTGGATATAGTGGATTATTTTTCAGTACTGGTTTATAATTATTTAATAAGTTAAACAAAATATTATCTAAATAGTATTATTAGTTAAAATTGAGTAAGAATTTATTATTTAAACATTTAGAAAATATTTGAAAATAAATGTATGTCACTCAATGAAAAAAATGTCAATTCAATGAATTTTTGGGGAATAAACATTTTTTACAGAAATAATATTTGTTTAAATAATTGAAAATTGATTAATAAATGATGTTAAATATTACACTAGAGCAATAGTAATAATTTCTAAGAACAACTTAAGGAAATAAAATTAATCAAACAATGTTCTATTTTACTAAACCTATAGGAATATATAAAAAAAAACTAATTTTCTAAAAAAAAATTTAAACAAATAGTAATAATTGTTAGGGGGAAATTGAGTTTTCAATAAAAATATTTTAAAAAGTTTCATTTGCTTAAATAATTAAGAAATAATTAACCAATACTAGTAAATAATTAACTAGAACAATATTATTAATTTTAATTTTAAAAAGACAAAAAAAGAGTGCTCAAAAGGTGGATTTCATGACGAGTTGACATTTATGGTTTTAAGGGTAGTTTTCTGATAAGAAAATATTTTTACTGTATTATTTTTATCAGTAAAAAAGTGTTCTTTCTATTCAAATAAAAAATATTACTAAACATTTTACTGCCATTGGTGCCATTTTGTCATAAGTTTAATTTGTTTATATTCAATGTAGATGTAATTTCGGCGTAACTTTTAGATATTTTTGGGTTAAACAAGTCTCGTCTTCTAATTTTGTTCGTCTCTTGTCTCGTTTTTACATAAATTTATTTAAAAAATTTTTAATTTTATTTTTAAAAACAAAAATATGCACCCAATTATTATTTTTTGTATAATCAAAATTTTAATTTCTAACTTTTCGTCAAAATTTAAAAATTTGTCATAATAATCCCTTTGGGCTGTCAAAAATCGACGTTTTTCTTCTTTCGATTTTTTTTCTATCATGCATTGTTTGGCTTAAAATGTTCATTTTTGTTCCTTTTTTTGGATTTTGAAAAATGCTATAACTCTGATAATTTTCATTTCATTGAAAAAAGTTGTAACGATGAATTTTTCAGGT
Organism: Druon quercuslanigerum; assembly: GCA_010014905.2. Classification (NCBI taxonomy): domain Eukaryota; kingdom Metazoa; phylum Arthropoda; class Insecta; order Hymenoptera; family Cynipidae; genus Druon; species Druon quercuslanigerum. The sequence goes on from JAAAKG020173201.1 coordinate 8,338, forward strand.
TTTCGAATTCTATGAATAGCAGTATATAGATTTTTTAAAGCCCCAAAGAATAGTTTAAAATTTTAAAAAAATGCGTTCACTTTTGACTTTTTATCCAAAATAGCTAGTTTGCGAACTTGTTCTTTCTTTTTAGGTCCTAAAGAAATCTGCCAAAGCAGAATCCAATATGATAATTATTCCGAAAGTTATTGTGCCTAAAGACTAAAGATTTCATGAAAACCAAAAATGATGATAATAAGAAAATAGATGAATTTTCCAAAAATAATTCAACTTTTAACAAAACAGTTGAATTGCTAACCAAATATTTTCTGCTTGTGTAAATGGATTTTCATTAATATGCTTGAATTTTAAAACAAAAAATATTAAAATTTACTTAAATATTCAAATTTTTGAACAAAAAGGCGATTTCAAAAAATAAACAGGAAAAGATAAATTTTTAACAAAAAATATAATTTTCAATCAAGAAAGATCAATTTTTAACAAGATAGTAGAATTCTACACCAAGAAGTTTAAATTTCCATCGAGAGAGACTAATTTTCTACCAAATACATGAGTTTTCAACCAAAAAATTTAAACTTTTAATTAAAAAGGACAAATCTTCAACGAAACGGTTAATTTAAAATTGAATAAATTCAAATGAGAATAAAATAAAATTTAAAATCCTAATTAAAATCCAATAATCAAGTTAATGAGCAGAAATCCTGAAAATAAAATCAAGAACCCCATGACCAAATTTTCACTATCAGCATAGAGTGTTCCCATTGAAATCTGAAAAAAATTCTCCTTTCCTAAAAAAGAAAAGGAAAAAATAAAAGAGAGGGAAATCAACCAAAGCCCCTTCCTTCTCTTCTCTAAAAAAATTTTCATATAGGAATAATTTATTTTTTATTTTTTTCGTCATTTTGGTTTTTATTACTGAACAAAAAAAAAAGTTCGAAATATAATCACCAACGTTTTGGCCCTCATCAAAGCAAATAAAAAATTGAAATGGAAGGCAACAGGAAAGGCCACAAAAAGAGTTCTTTGCATCTGACTATCAAGTTTATTCTGAATTTATATTAAGAAACAAAAAATTAAACTATTCTTTCCTATTTTTAAAAAATATTCTTATTCAATAATATAACATCTGGATTTCATAGTTATATGCAAAGCTTTTTTAAATTAATTGAAAATAAGAGATTGTAAGCCCTTTACATTTTTAAAAACTTTAGCATTTTGGGCATTCTAAATCTGTTATTTAATAAAAATGTAAAACTCTGACCTCATCAAATTTTTTCTTTAAAAAAATTCGCTATAAAATATTAAATAACAAAACAATTCATCATCCATTGTTTACTATATTTGAGTTTATTTTACAGTTAAAGCAGTATATTAGGAAATAGGAATAAGGAAAAAAGGGAAAATTTATTTTATCGTTTGAAAATTGATCTATTGGGTTGAAAATTAGTTTTTTTCATTAAATTTAGAGTTTATTTTTTTAACTGAAAACGTAACTGTTCCATTTTTTGTCGAAAATTTATCTTTTTTCATAGAAATTTAATCTTTTTGGTTAAAAATAATCTTTTTTAGTTTAAAATTTCCTTTTTATATTGAAAATTTTGTTTTTACTGGAAATTTAATTATTCTATTTTTAGTTTAAGACTTATCTGTTTTGATGAAAATTCAACTATTTCTTAAAAATCCGTCTTTTTTAGTAAAAGAATAATCTCATTATTTGAAACTTTATTCTTTAGTTTAAAATTAATTTCTGTGATTAAAAATTTGACTATTTTTTAAAAAATGGTTCGTTTTTTGAATGAAAATTTCTTTTACTAACTTAAAATTTAGGTATTTTAGTTTTGATAGAAAATTTATCTTCTTACTTGAAGATTCATTCATTTGGTTAAAAATTCACTTCAATTATTTCACTTTGTATGAAAAATTTCCATTTTTTAATAGAAATGTAATTTTTTTGGTTAGAAAATGTTTTGTATTGTAGAAAATTTAACTGTTATTGGCTTAAAATTCGTTTCTTCTTAGTTAAAAATTAAGTTATTAACTTAAAACCTAATTCTTACATTTATGGTTAAAAAATCCTCTTTTTGATAACAGAAGAAAATATTTTGTTGAAAATTCGTTTTTTTCTTTTTATTAAACATTTATTTTTTTAATACTTTAGCTATTTTCATTTTGGATGAAAATTGATATTTTTTTGGATTAAAAATCATGTACTTTGTTAAAAATGAGTCCTTTTTAGCAGAAAATTTATCTTTTGGGTTAAAAATCAATCATCCTATTTAAAAATGTATTTAAAAACAATTTTTTTGCGTTGATAATAATAATATTTTATGTGTATGGCTGCTTTTATACTCATAAAAATATAAAATTTGGGATATTATATATTATATATAATATGTTTTATATTCATTTGACTTCTTTTACCATTTATATTAAGCGCCCTTTCCAATTTCGAGCGATACATTTTCCCGCGAAATTTAAATAATATAATTATTATTGGTAAAGATAAAAATTATAATTTTTCAAATTCAAATTTAAGATGCTTATAAATGCTCATTGAATTATCAAAGCATATAAAAGGTCGACCATATTCTCATATTTGTGAGCAATCTTTAAAGTGTGAAATGCATTTGTTATTTAAGCTTGTATTTAAAATAAGCAATTACTTGGATTAAAAAAAAAAGAATTGTTTTCTTAAATAATTTTAAATTGGTGTTTAACAAGCACCTGCAAACTTGTCACTAATCTGATGAAAATAAGCCCGCCTCGTGCATACATTTAACATCAAACTGCTTTTATGTTTTACGAAGGCTTTTTTCGGTGTTTGGCTCTTTGGCAATGCAAAGTTCTTTTAGACAATCTTAAACAGGTCATGCCTAAAGTTTCGACAATCGATTTAAATGTAATACGTTTAACATTTTTAATTTTTAATCTTAACTGAGGACATTTTTGCTTTAAAATCTATTGCACTGATAAATTTTCACCGGATGGAGTTTTTTTTGTATCGTAAATGCTTTCTGTGAGAATTAAAAAAATTGAGAAAATCACTGGCTTCAATGTTTCTGCTATCTGAATATATCGTTTTCTAAAACTGAAAAAAAATCTTGGACACTCATTTTGATATTTAAAATCCGCTTTTCCCCACATCACTTAAGCATATATGCATTCACGTGCATAACTAACTCTTCTGATTGTGTGTCTAACCGTGGTAAGGCACCACTGATGATAAGATAGAGAGCTTAAGGTAATAAGCAATGCAATACCGCGGGAGGTTACAGACTCGAAAGATATCTGCAGTTTAACAACGCACGATAATTGAATTGAAACTTATAAAAAATTCATCAATCTAAGGATGTATAAAAATTGATACATACGCATATTTGAATGGTGTAACTCTCTTATTTGAAATACGCATTTCGTTGCGCTAGTGATAGACCATGCACTTAGTCAGACACAATGTAAACGAAAGTGTCGGTCCTGGAATGGTTTCTATTCTGTTTTTTTTTTGGGGGGGGGGGGGTCTTTTTTGTTAGATGAGTACTTGTCCGATTCTTCTCCTTGTAACTAATAGTATTCAAAAGGGATGAGTTCTTGTGGGTCAATTTCTACTTCAGGGTCCTCATGCGTGATGACAACTGCGTATAAATGACAAGTCCCGTTTGAATTTGATACTACAGCTTTTCCTATTAATAATCCGTCTATAGTTTTTATTAAAGGTAGATATCCTTTTTTTAATTCACTATTTATTACATGCACTGGGATTACCTGTTCAGTTCTGGCTTTTATAACATTCTTTCCTCCCCCTATCCCTTTATAATCAAGTATTTGATCTTGTGAAAATTTTGATTCCTCATTGATAAACGGAATGGGTCTAGTGGGATTAGAATCCCACCTTTTCTTGACAAACATATTTTCGGCCTGGAATTCCATCCGTATTGTTGGGAAAATCCGGTGAAACTACATGAAAATTTACCCTTGCATTTTCTATGGTTAATTTTAGCGTACCGATAGTGGAAATTTGAATCTGTGGAATTTCTGTTATTTCAACAGATTCTGTTTCTGTTATTAATGAATTCTCATGTAAAGAGTCCAATTTTGTTATGTCAAAGTCAGCTTTTGTGTCAGCTAAAAATGAGGCTTTCTTTTCCAAAAATTCTGAAGAGAAAAACTCTACGACTGGAGATTCTATACCCCCTGGGAATAGTTACCGTTTGAATAGCCATTATGTTGCATGGGAATAGTTAGATAATAGGGATAAGGTTTATATGGCGTGTAAGGATATTGATAGGGCGGCATGTAGTTATTTTAATGATTAGAGATCCCAGGAGAATAACGACGTCTTATTATTCGTAGTATTTGGTTTTGAGTCAGTATTTTTAGATAAATCGGGAGTCGTTGCAAATCGCACATGTGGACTCGGACTACGGTCTCGTGATCCTGAGTAAATCGGCTGAGGATATCTTGATTCTGGGTAGTAACTTATGGGATACTGAAGATTCAACTGTTGTCGTGCCTCGATTTTCAGTGCGATTTTCAAGCCTGTTTCTACACTTACGGTAATACGTGCTTCTAGCAACCCCGAAATGCTATAAGGCAGGTCTCCTTTAAAGGCTTTGCGAGCACAGTCATTTAATGGGAGTCATAGCGGTTCGAAATTTGGAAGTTTGTCTTCAAGGGCCGCTTATGCTCCTGATTTTATAGGAGTTATTTGATCAAAAAATTCACTCATGTTTTCTTCACGATTCATCCTTATGGTCGAAAGCTCATGCAAATACCACACATAGGTTTTACGAGGAGCAAAACGCTGTTTTAAATGTTTTATGTAATCATACACTGATGTACAATTTTTTCCATGAATATAGTGCTGTGCAGCAAAACACACTGTCATGGATTTGATCATGGCCTTACTAATTGTACTGTTGACATCGCCACCGAATCGAGTTTCATTTGAGTCGTTAGGCATTTTGTAAAAGTTTGTATTTACTTTGGGATGTCTATTTTCAAACAAGTGATTGTCTATAAGTATGGGTTCTAGAACAGATGCCGACAACTGACTAACAGTTGCCTTTAGCGTTCAGTAAAAAAAGCGATGGTGATTAGACTGCTGAAACTACTGCTATGACATGACCACAAAAGTTAGAATACTTTCATCGATGCTTTTTCTCGAGGGGTTATTTTGATCAAAATTCCCCTATATGCTTCTTGCAACAGGCACAGGAAACTGTATTAATTACTATAATGCATTACTGCATCTTTGTTCATCATGAATTTCTTACACGCGTTGCTGAAATGTAAGTAAACAGTTGGATCGAAAAGGCGTATCTATCACTTCGCGACCGACTGCATTCGTTGAGTAGAAAGAGGCAGTAAAGTTTAGACACACTTGATTCGTTTATTAACAAATGGGAAGATGTGGATTGTGTCTATTAATTGAAGCTTTTCAGTTTGACTTTATTTTGTCGTTTAAATCAAAATAATTTGTAAATATTAATTTTTTTGTAGGATTTCCATACACAAGTGATCACTTTTTGAAGGAGAGATTCTTACGATGGAAATAATCTTGTTTTTCCCAGACTATTAGGAGTCTGAATGATACACACAATTAAAGCCTTGGCGCATTGTAGCTTGTTTTCATGCCACAGGTTGAATTTGGGAATTTATTAAGACCGAATGAAAGGAATTATTTCAACAAAAGGGTTTGAATTTTCCCAATTAATTAGGCTGTACCCATTTTATTTCTTTTACTTGAATTTGCTCAATGTTGTGATTCATTTCAATTTAAATAATGACTTGCCGATAAAATGTTTATCTTAAAATTACTCCTAAGTTAATGTTTGTTAATAAAAACACTAAATTCAAACTTAAGGGTGCTGATTATATCAGGACAGTAAGGCCTGACAATTTATTTTTGCTTGTGAATAAGTTGTCACATGTCAGCTCTATGGAACCTGGGTTAATATGTAGAGTTTAAATAAAAAGGATGGTCAGGCTAACAATAAATTTATAATAAAAACATAGAATAGAGTTACTAAATATTAAGTTACGAGTACCTTTTCTTCTATGAAAGGGCGAGAAAGAGATGTTTTGTCGATTGTATCTCCGTTGTTATCTTAGGGTAGCGAAGAACCCCTACTAGATGGTTGCTCAGTGAACACAATGCACAGGCACGATTCACGGTTGGTAGTGCGATACAGGGCCCTAAACAGCTGCTCAATCCACACTTGAGTTCTCATCACGAATGTTAAAGCTGCGGACTGATTTTCATTTGACTTTGAAGTACGCGACTTTGTCGAACTTGTTCGTTCACGTAGATGGAGTGGGCAGTATAACTGCTTGAGACTGAAGACTTTGATACAAGGGAGGATCGGGGTTTATATAGTGCTTCGCCATCGTAGATGCGAGCCCCTTCCTGAATACTGCTAAAAAAGCACGTTCCTGACTACTGTCGAAAAAGCACGTTCCTGACTATTTTTCGCGAGGCACGTACGCTCATATTCCATCTATTAATACTTCCGGTGGTCAGTTGTGTCTTTCTCGATCGGTTACATGTTATTTGACATACGCTAGCCTCGCGGTGACATACGATGACTAATAGCTATTGGTGGCTGAGACGATCGGTAATCGCGCATCTCCACTCTTGATCATTCAGAGATATAATTTATGTCTTATTAATTTTCAGTGATTTTAGTCAGACAAAATGTAATCGAAAATGCATTGTATTCACTAAACAACCATCCAGTAGGGTTTCTTCGCTGCCCTAAGATAACAACGGAGATACAATCGATAAAGCAACTCTCTCTCACCCTTTCATAAAAGAAAAGGTACCTGTATTTTAATATTCAGTAACTCTATCCTATGTTTTTATTATAAATTTATTGTTAACCTCACCATCCCTTTCATTTACATACTACATATTAACACAGTTCGCATAAAGCTGACAAGTGACAACTTATTCACACGCAAAAATAAATTGTCAGGCCTTACCGCCCTGACATAATCAGCACCCTTTAGATAAAATGTTCTTATTGTCAAGCTTTAACTTGACAGTAATTTTAAGATAAATATTTGATTGGCAAGTAGTTATTTAAACTCGAATAAATCACAACATTGGGCAAATTCAAGTAAAGGGAATAAAAAGGGTTCAACCTAATTAATTCTGAAAATTGAAACCCTTTTCTTAAAATAATTCCTTTCATTCGATGTACAATTAGTAAGGCCATGATAACATCCATGGCAAAGGGTTTTGCTGCACAGCAAGGGGTTGTAAATATCCCCAGTTATGACGAAAAAAATATGCCCGTAACAGCCTTCTTTCAAAACATTATAAATGGGGAATCATCTGTGCCAGCTAATTGTGAAAAGCAATACCTTAAGGCGGTTATAGCTCGATTAAATGTTGTAGCAAGAGATTCATGGAAAATTCATGGAAAAAACTTTACATCAGTGCATGATTTAATACAACATTTAAAACAGCGTTTTGCTCCTCGTAAAACCTATACGTTGTATTTGCATTAGAATTCGACCATAAGGATGGATCGTGAAGAAAACGTAAGTGAACTTTTTGATCAAATGACTTTTCCAAAATTAGGAGCCCTAGCGACCCTAGAAGACAAGTATCCAAATTTCGAACCACTATCACTCCCATTAAATGACTGTGCTCTCGAGGCCTGCCTGATAGCATTTTAGAGTTGGTAGAAGCATGTATTCCCGTGAGCCTAGACACAGCCTTGAAAGTCGCATTTGAGTACGGGGCACGACAACAGTTGAATCCTTAGTATCCCATAAGTTACTACCGAGAATCAATATATCCTCAGCCGATCTACTCAGGATCATGAGACCGTATTCCGAGTCCACATGTGCGATTTGCAACGACTGCCGAATCATCTAAAAATACTGACTCAAAACCAAATACTACGGGAATAATAAAGTGTGGTTATACTCCTGAGACCTCTAATCATCAGAATAACTACATGTCGCTCTATCAATATCCTTGCATGCGATATAATCCTTATCCCTATTATTTAACTATTCCCATACAAAATAATGGCTATTCAAACACCAATTACTTCGCGGGAGAAGTAGAATCTCCAGTCGTGGAGTTTTTATCTTTAGAATTTTTGGAAAAGAAAGCCTCATTTCTAGTTTACACCGGAGCCGATATTGACATAGTAAAATTGGACTCTTTGCATGAGGATTTATTAATAACAGAAAGTAAATCTATTGAAAAAACTAAAATTACACAGATTAAAACTTCCACTCTTGGCACGCTAGAATTAGCCATAGAAAATGTAATGGTAAATTTTCATGTACTTTCACCGGATTTTCCCATTAATACGGATGGAATTCTAGGCCGAGAATATCTTCGTCAAGAAAAGGTCGGAATTTCGTTTTGGCATAACACTATAGTAACTTATTCCAATCCCACTAGACCCATTCTGTTCATCGATAAGAAATAAAAAATTTTAAAAACTATAGACGGATTAATAATAGGAGAAGCCGCAGTGTCAAATTCAAAAGGGACTTGTCATGAATACGAAATTGACACCACGGATGAGGACCTTGAAGTAGAAATTGACCTACAAGAAATCATCCCTTTTAAGTACCATAATTTACCAGGAGATGAATCGGACGAGTACTCATCTAACGAAAACGACACACACACACACACACACACACACACACACAGAAAACAGAATAAAAGAAATTCTAGATACCCTAGAACTAGATCATCTAAATAACGAAGAGAAAAAACACGTGAAAAAATAGATCAATAATATCCCAGTTTTTTATTTGACCGGAGAGCCTTTAACTCCAACGCAAACAGTTCACCATAAAATAGACACAGTTAATACCGTGCCAGTTCACGTGCGCCATTATCGATTTTCGCCTACTAAAAAAGAAGAAGCAAGAACTGTTATAGACAGAATGCTGACAGAAGGTGCAATTGGCCATTCGAAGTCACCTTATAGCTCTGCCATGCTAATAATTCCCGAAAAGATGGACCATACGGGAAAAAGAAAGCATAGGGTAGCCATCGATTTTCGTTTCTTAAATAAGAAAATCATTGGATAGGCCTACCCACTTCCAAAACATTACAGAAATATTAGATCATCTTGGAAAGGACTGATATTTTACAGTTTTTGATCTAGCTAGCGGATTCCATAAAATTAAGTTAAACCCAGTTGATAGACCAAAAACTGCATTTTCATTTTTAAATGGTCACTGTGAAGATATTAGAATGACAACGGGTTTAAAGAACTCTCTAGCAACGTACCAACTCTTAATGGATCAAGTTCTTTTAGGTCTACAAGTAGTGGAATTATTTGTCTATGCTGACGACATAGTGATCTACGCAGAAACACTAGAGGAACAAGGAAAGAAGGTGAGGCGCCTGTTGAACAGATTAAAAGTAGCAAACCTTTCAATGCAATCAGAAAAAAGTGAATTTCTTGATAAAGAAGTTACATATACAGACCAGAGGTTGCAGAACACGCAGAAGAAGAAAATGTTACCAGACTCATTATACCATAAGTCCACCTCAGAGTGGTAGTGAAGATACTTCAGCAAAAGAAGAGAGGACCGGTGAACCGTCAGAGGAAATAATTAACGTAAACAATGCACGAATAACCAGAAAAGAGCTGCAAAATTCATTCTCATGATTTAATGAATCATTACAAAATCGCAAAGATTGGGTAGAAACAGATAAAACAGAAGAAGATATGAAACCCTGTTGTGGAATCACTGCTGTATCAGAAGGGGAAACCGACTCAGAGCTCCTTGAAGCAATTCAGAACATGTAACCGGAAAGTGAAACTGAGCTGGCTCGAAGAATAGATTCATTAATAGATTGCACCAATAACGAAATAAAAGAGCTTCAAATGAGAAATCCCCATAAAAAATAATTCAAAGAGACAATTAATAGCTCGGACTCACACACAGAAGAAGTTTCCCCCTCAGAGCAAGCATTGCTTGAAAAGAAGCAACGTAAGAGCGCAATCTTCGCGCCTCAGATCAACTTTCATTCAACTCCTGAAGCATTAGCAACCATACGTCCTTTAGGATTTGGTTTACCACAAGCCCTATCAACACCTTTCTCACAGACAATCAAATCTATAAGTACCTCAGAAACCCCAAAAATGTCAAATGAAATCAAACGAAAAATAGTATCCTCGACTTGCAGGAATGAATCCACAAGAACACGATTCAACCACTAAACGATCGGAAGTATTACCTGAGGCTGACTACATTCATACGCCTGTCACTAGCATACAGTCTGAATTACCAGAGGTCTATACTTTACCCCCCACAAAATTATATTCTGGCTAAGATAACTAGCTGCACGGAAATTTGAACTTATTTGAGCGGGAATTATGTACATTTTCTTTTAGCCGTGGGTGAATTCGACAAACCTATAGAAGCGATTGACCCTTATGGAATCAAAGAAAACCGTCCGAAACTGGGTCAAGTCATTATAACCCCTAAAGGAAAAACTGCGCGAATACCTAGTTCATTTTCCACTTACAAAAGGCCAGAAACCTACAGGTTATATATAAAAGAGTTAATAACTAGGTTAGTAGAAATCAAAATCAACAAAATTGCTAATGATTAACTTTTGACAATCTTAAATAATAATACACCGTCCCTTTACAGGATGGCAAAATCCATATTGATGTAGTTTTCTTTATTAGATACAAAGATGGAGTGGCTGAAAATAACTTTTTGGCACAAGTTGTGGGAATTACTTATATCTCTACTGTTGTAATCACACCAGGACATCTCTTGCTCTACGAAATTCAGCCCTTAAAAGAAAATACCGGCCTATTTTTTGAAAAATTAGAACCAATACGACAGGCACAGAGTTATTGGAGAATGGTCATATTTGTGGACATCGAAACCTTAACCTAACATTTTAAAACCAAGGAGATTAAACAACACATCAATAACAATTACCAAAATACTAAAACAATAAGTATTCGATCAAAAATGGATTAGTTAAATTTTTGGATAAGAAATGGATTTTTCAACGAAAGAAATTAAATTTAAAGTAGAAAAGATTAATTTTGAACTAAAAATAAAACCGTTAACTTTTTATTTGAAAAAATTAAATATGAATAAAAAAAATTGAATGTAAAACAAAATAGTGAAATTTTCTACCAAAGAAATAAATTTACGAACAACAAGAATAATATTCTTCCAAAAAAGACGAAATTGCAACAAAATACATAAATCTTCAGCATGTACTTGAATTTTAAACTAAAAAGATAATGTTTCAACAAAAAATTAAATAGTTTCATTTTCAGTTAAAAAATAATTATCATCTTCAAAAAATCCAAGTTTCAACAAAATATTTAAATTTCCAAACGAAAAATTAATTTGTAAACAAATAATTTTATTTTCAAACCAATAATATTCTATCGAAAACAGAAATTCACAACTTTTAAAATCAATTTTAAAACAAGAACAAATTTTTTTTAACAAAATAGATAAATTTTCAACAAAAACTGATTAGTTTATCAGATTAAAAAATAAATTCACAGCCAAAAACTTTTCAGCAGGATAGTTTAATTTCCAAAAAAGTCAATGAACTTTTTTAGGTATATTATACCAAAAGAAAAAAAGTTTTACCGAAGATTGCATATTCATCCAAATTAATTAATTATTTATGTTTTGGTGGCGTGGTTGAATATTTGGTATAATTTGTATGATAAAAGTTTATTTATTTTCAACGTATCTGTATTCCAATTGTAATATTGAAATATTTACATAGCTGACCGTGGCATTAGTATTCATTCAACTTTTTAAATTATATGCATAAGTTTTAGTTGGTTAGCAATGTATTTTGAAACGCAGTCCTTTTCACATTAACATTTATTTGAAAATTCCTTTAGCTTTCATATTAAAAACTGATGCAACACCTTTGGTAGAGACCTTAACTCATTTGTTTAAAATTCGTCCTTTTTGGTTAAAAAATTCGTCGTTAGGGATTGAAAATTTTATTTTATTGTTGAAACTTATTTTTATTTTAAAAAGCTCATCTTTTAATCTTCAAATTTCTGCTATTTTTTAAAATAAAAATTCATCTATTTAAAGAAAAATTTTATCTTTTTCGTTAAAAATGTAACAATTTTGGAGAATGTTAAACAATTTGGTTAAAAAGCTTGTGGACTGAAAATCCAATTTTTTCATGGAAACTAATTTCTTTTAACAGAAAAATCATATTTTAATCGTTAATAAATTCTTCTTTTTCGCTTGAGTGCTGGATTATTTTGATAAAAAGAATTAGTTAAATTAATTTGTTAAGAAATCGTTTTCTTCTTGTGATAGATAGAACTCAACAAAAAAATTTCACTCTTTTATTAACAAAGTACCCAATTCTGTTAATCTCAGATATGAAAATAGCTTACTTTCTGATTTTTACAAAACTGTTGTAAAACTTTAATTATTATTTGAATTTTCGTAACGCTTCATCAGTTGTTAAGTTACTCGCCTTTACGCTCAAACAGGATATCGGGCGTTCGCTCTCAATTATTGATATTTTATTTGTTTTTATACTGTTTATTTATAATAATATATTGTGTCTGACTGAATAATATTTGTTAAATCATGATTTTTCCTTTATGTTGTAATATATAATTAAAAACAAGGGCCTTTTTTGAGATCACCTTTCTTCTACTAAAACTAATTAATATTATTGTTAATATTATTATTCAATAAATTAAAAAAATGTTGAAGCTTTAGAAGATTTTTTATAGAATTTTAAAAATTCTAAGCTAATTTTCTGGGGTTTTAAAAAAAGTCCTATTCTTTGGGACTAATTCGGCAACATAAGAATTTAGTACTGTGGATTAAATTATTAGTTAACTTTCTAAAGATTTTCTTTTATTCAACTTGGTTGACCGAAATAAGGCAGCAAAATGCATTTTTTACAATATTTTTAAATAATCTTTAAATCTTGATGCGCAGGAGAAATTCAATCTACATTTCGGTTCATGTTCCAAGACCCTTTGGATGGCCGATAGTGATGGCAAACAGAATTCACTATCCACCTGGTTAATGAAAGAGCATGGTTTCCACGGAATAGTAGAGTTAAAGGCGATGCAAGGAGAAGAGGCTGCCTCCTATAAGTCAAATAGTTGGGTCGCTTCACGTTGCTGACTAGGTTCAACATCACATAGATGTTCAGGGTCATCCGCCGATCAAAGAGCATTACAGATTCGTTCCTCCTAAGGTTAGAAGAAGACATGTATAATAAATGAGATCGATTGTTGGCAAAGGGCATTGTAAAAGGCTCTCATAGTGATCTTATTCATAGAATGTGCTTGGATTATCGTAAACTCAACCCTGTATCCAAAAAGGATGCTTACACATTCCCTAATGTGCTCGATATTCTTAGCCAACTGCTTTCCGCTAAGTAAATCTCCAAGATCGACCTTACCATGGTCTCTAATCATATTTCAGTCGATAAGGCTTGCCAGGAATATACGACGTCTACCGTTCCTGGTAGAGGGCTGTTCCAATTCGTCATGATGCCCTTCCGGTTGACAGGGGCACCTGCGACCTTCCAGAGACTTCTCGACCCCAGATGAGGCCCAATGCGTTTTCTTACTTGACCGATGTGATTATAGTAACGGAAACTTTCCAAGAACACCTATTGTGGCTTGCAAGGATCCTCGAGAGGCTTGAGAAAGCGGATCTTACCATCAATCCCGAGAAGAGCGAGTTTTGTTCCACTGATATCAAGTACTTAGGTTTTATCGTGAATAGGGACGGACTTAAGCCAGATCCATCTCAGATTGAACCAATCTTGACTTATCCTCCACATCGCAACCTGAAATACTTACGTATGTTTAAGGGCATCGTCTCCTGATACAGAAGGTTCATTTCTGAGTTGGGGCGAGTGGCTAAACCTCTCGCAAGAATTTTTTAAAATACAGTTATTTGGCATCGGAGAACGGAACAAGTCGAGGCGTTTCAATTTTTAAAAACGCTTTAAACTTCTGCACCTGTTTTACGCGTCGTAATTACTCAGATGAAATCGGGATTAGAGAGCGTAATTACTTCCGCTAGTAGGGCACTTAATTCTGCCGAACGAAATTATAAGTTAACTAAGAGGAAATGCCTGACAGTGGTTTGGGGTATGCGTAAGTTTAGTGAATACTTAAGAGAGGTTTCACTCTAAGGCGATTACAGATCACAGCAGTTTGAGGTGGCTTCACAATCTTCGTAATCATGTTACAGACGGCCTATCACGATTGTCAGAGGATTAGGAACTAGGTATCTCATCTCTCGAAATTGATGATCTTATGGTACAAAATATAAAAGACAGTTGGTATCAGAGACGAGTACAGTCCGTTAAGGGGAACCCTTGGATTTTTCCGGACTGGCAAACTGTTAATGACAGATTATATAGACACAAAACAAAGCCGATTATCGACGAAGTACTACCGAATCTGTATGCCTGGAAATTTTTGGTTACCGAGGAGATTAGAGATAGTGTTTTTTTACAGTCTCCCTCGAAAGCTTTATCCGATCATCTGGGTATCGACAAGACTTACCAAGAAATATCATTTAGATACTATTAGCCCAAAGTGTACCATTACGTCTCTAAGTTTCTTAATCATTGCGATTCCTGCCAAAGATGCAAAGTGGAATAGGGCCCGATTGTCTTAATGGAACAACGCTTTGTGGAGCAGCGTTCGACGATGGTTGGTTTGGATATCATGGGTTCTTTTGCTTCCAGTAAATCCATATACCGTTATGTGTTGGTTCTCCAAGACGCATTTACTTAATGGTTGGACGTAGCCGCGATCAGGACAGCTAATGGTCCAACTTTCCTCAAGAATTCTCAGGATTTAATGATATCGAGATGGGGTGACCCCGAGGTTCTGCACACCGCTAATGGTACCAAGTTCTGTAATAAAGTAAAAAAGCAACTGTATGCAGAGCTGGAAGTTCTCCACACAAGAAATCCCGTCTACGACGCTCAGGAGAAACCCACAGAACGGGTGAACAGAATGCTTAAAATGATGATAGTCGCGTTTCTCAATGATAATCACAAGGCATGGGAATATCACCTCCCAGAGTTTAGGTTTGCGTACAATACCACAATGCATGGGTCTCTGAAGGTATCTCCGGTTTTCCTTAATTTTTGTCAACAACCGTTACCGAATCGAGAGCTTAGATGAAAATTAAAACGGGACAATCTCAGGACTTTTCCAAAACCCGAGGAGTGGTTGGAGAGAATAAAAAGATTGGAGCGTATTAGGGATATGAAAGTCCGTCATTTTGAAAGGGATTACGAATCGCAATCCAAAGTTTACAATCAAAAGCGTAGTGATAGATCTTTTTGGGTAGGTAGTAGCTTTTTGGTAGTTCTCAGGAGACAAAGAGTCTTGTCAAGCAAAATGGAGAGCGTCGCAGCTGAACTCTCGGAGAAAGTCGAGGGCCTCTTTAAGATTTGTAAAAGAATCTCTCCTATAGTCTATCGTTTGATGATGGTCGGCGGAAAGTTCGCAGGCAAACAAAACCATACTAAAGTAGTACAAATGTTGAAAAGGCAGATGAGGTGTGGTCATAGTAGCGCAAAAATAAAGAATTGTCACTTTTTAAATAATCTTTATCTAATTTTTTCAACACGATGAACAAAATGTGTTTTTAATCAATCTTCTCCAGCGGAGCGACAGGGCAGATCTGTTTTCAGAAAAAAATTTGAATGCATACCTTTGTATGTATAACATGATCTAATAAGTTTAAAATAGCATCAACACAATGTTTGAAAACTATCTTTTCAAAACAAGTTATCGTGTTAACGTTTTTAAAACTGAAAAAGTATTTATCAAAAAAATTTTAAACATTTTAACTAATGTGCGGTTGATGTCGAACTTCGAAAGGATGCATACTAAAAAATTGGTCTATTGCATTTTCAAAAATAAATTAGACATTTTTAGAACAAATAGAGATGGCTAAAAAAGTTCCAAATTTTTTTTCCTTTTTTTGTGCGCTAATTAAAAGTTAATTCTTCAGCAACTATTGATTTTTCCACGTTAAAAATTTTGACATTATATTCTGGAATCTGCTAGGAATATTAATCCGCAAAAAAGTTTAAAAAATTAGGCGTTACCGGCATGTGTTTTATTTTCAGTGTTTGAATGCATTAATTATTCTGGTTCCAACACTCAATTATTCAGGATACATAACTAATGAAATTGGTAAAATAAACAAGAAGAATTTTAACTACTATACACAAATTAATTTATTTAATATTTTTGAGTACAAAAAAATTTTAATCTAAATGGAAATACTTATTATATAAATTAACTAATTACTGAATAATTTTTTTTATTATTTATTAATAATTATTGATTTTTAATTTCCTAATATTAACTTAAAACTAATATTTAAAAATGTATAAATAATTTCAATCATACAATTATTACCAATTTAAATAATAAAAAGTTGAGTTTTTCCTAAAAAATGTAAGTTATTATTTTTAAACTTAAAAACATATAATTTAAAAGTAGAAAAAAGTAGGGCAGTCTACTCTAGTCGTGTAAAATATATTCTACAAATATTGGATCTTCGGATGTCGAAGGTGTTATAAAGTCTCAAAATACACCTCAATTAAAAAAAGGTAGTAAACTTATAATTCTAAAATATTTATAGTTTTCAGAATATATTTTAGTTTTCAAATTAGCTGCTGTACGAGTATGTGCAACTGTTTCCGGCTAATAGGGGTACCGATAAAAACCTGTGCTACGAAATTCTGCGTGGGGTATTTCGAGGCGTACCAGTACATCATACTTTTGAGGCGTAGCATAAGAGATGGAACCTGATCCCAAAAGAAAACGTATAGTAAATAATTTATGGAAAGTTAAAAAAACAGGAATTAATTTAGAAATATTGAGCTGCACTATATATGTATCTTATATCGTGTTTTGTTTCTCAAGTTACCATCTGTGTTGGTAGAATGTACTTTAATCCAAATTACTTGATCATTCGGAAGGATTGTACATGTTGCAATATGCTCTGATTCACGGAATAATTCATCATCCTGTATGGGGTCTATTGTACCAGCTTCTATACATGCTGTGGGAAAAACATAGTTACTGATTATATTAAAGATTAAGTCGTGAGACCTTTTCCTCCACCCGCAGGAGACCGACTCGACTCGACCACTGAGCACTCTCTCGTATATATTTAAGGTGGTCGCACAAGAAAATCCGCCGCCGTGCGCTGGAGACGTCTCACAGACGTGCCGCTGTGCGCGAGCCCATAGAGCCAACTAATCGCGTGCAACCTTACGTGCTGCTGCGGTCCGCTGCGGTACTTGCTCAACGGCGTTGCGAGCTGGTGCAGATAGAGAAGTACTTTTTTGCGCCCGTGCTAAGGTGGAAGCGGTACGACAGGTTTTATGCGATTGGTTCGCTCGACATGCTCGTGCGGGAACGGCACGTTAGTGTGACGTGTCCAGCGCACTGCAACGGATTTTCTTCTGCGAACACCTTCAGTGGGCGGTTGTATAATCAATACGTTCGAAACGAGTTAATAAACAAGAAATAATTTTTAATTATTTATTAAAAACTTTTAAACAAGCGTTTAAAATTTTAAAGCAAAATTTGGGACGTTTTTATACGACTTAAATATAATTAGAAATCTTCAAACTTTTTTTAAAATAATTTAATTTAAGTTTAATTTTGAAAATTGTTCAAAAATCTGTAAAAATTAAAATAATTCTTAAATATTTTAAGGTTTAGTTAGACAAGATTTTAAAGCAAAATGTTTTAATTTTGCAAGGCTAAAAAAAATTAAAATAAAGTAAATTCTAGAAATAATAAATACAATTGAACAGATTCCAAAAGAATTTTAAAATTTAAGATTTTTTTATAAATGTAGATATTTAAAGATTTCAAAAATGTATTTTAAAAGTTTTAAAAGAATTTGGAAAGTTCTCAAGAGCATAAAGCATTTTTTTAATTTCTGGCAAAGGATAGAAGATAAGGCAATTTTTTTAAGTTTAAAAAACTGAAATGTATCCTAACATTTTGTATAATCCTATTAAATAAATAATTTATCTTTAAAAATTAAATTATTTTTTGAAAAATCTGAAAGTTCCGCACCTCCCCCCCCCCCCCCCTTCCAAGTTCACAATTTTTATATTTTTTTTTTTGTTTGTATTGCTTGTACATCCAATATTTTCGTTTGTATCCTCCTGGTTACAAAATTAAGGGCAAAATTGATTTCGTGGGGCCAACTTCACGTGTCCCCCCGAAATAAAAAATTCTTAAATTGCGGGGGGATGCATGAAGTTAGAAAATTTTGTAACGTGAACCCCGGGAGGGAGGGAGGGAAATTCGCGGGGTTTATATTTTCTATAAATAATTAATCTTCTTGATACAAAATTAACTTTTTGTTTCATTTCCAGCAGAAATTCAATAATTTACCATTTAATTTAAAAATGCAGGTTATTGGTTTACATTTGAACTATTTTGCTCATTTTTGTTTTGAGAATTAGTTTTCTTTACAAAAAAGTAACCTCTTATAAAATCTAATTTTTAAATTAATTATTTAAAACAAATTAAAATTAATTAAAATATTTTTATCAAATACCGATGACAGAATTGCCGTATAATTTTTTATTTTTATTTTAAATCCCAAAAATTTTATATTCTTAAAAAGGTGTTTAATATTAACATATATTCGAAAAAACTTTGCTTCGAATAAATACTAATTTATTTTAAAAAATCCACAAGCTGATTCAGAGGATATTTGAAGAAAAGGAGTAGGTG